>JALPQI010001534.1:0-123706 GCA_025490895.1 Thaumatotibia leucotreta
TAGTATTATACTTGATCAACGGCACTAGCACATATCGTGCATGACAGGAACCTTGTCGCGGCTACCCGTCCCTTTTTGATTACATTGATTCAAAAGAGATGAGAAGTTGCGAGCAGGTCACAAATTGCTGCCAATATTGTTGTACAAGATGTGCTAGGGCCTCAAGTATAATAAGTAATAAAATGTGTAGGTATTTTGGGTAGTTCTATGGAGTTAGAAGATTGAAGAAATATATTCATTAGACACGTAGTAGTAGACCAAATTGAATGATCTGATGGACATTTGCCGACTTGCTTTATTACCAACTACGATACTGATGATGTACTAGTGGTTTATCGGACATTTAGATTTTAGACCTTGTTGGAGTAACATTTATATTACTAAATGTTAGCCTACATACCTACTATGTTAGTCTCCAACTAACATTTTACATTACATAATATGTAAGGATAGTGTTATCCTGTCTAAGTTTACCTACATTTTCGCCTACCATCCCATAAGATGCTAATTAGATTGTCCGATATCAATTAAAAGTAGGTTAGGTACGAGTACTTACTTAAAAATACAAACGCAACGAAGATTTTCCAGACACAGGCGAACAGCTGGACGCTCAATTTTCGGATGCTTTATACCATATAAACAAGGTGCTGTATTTCCGTTGTCAGAGAGGTTTCAGGAGTATTAGGATGCAGTGTAGTTAGACCCCCTAGAGTTTAATTCATGTTTCAGAAGTACCTACTACCTAGGCACGTTACAGTAGCTAATACCTACTACTTTACGCGGTTTCAACATTTTTCATCACATTTGCTTTCTAAGCGCACCATTGCTTGTGCATATTGCAGTGGGAGTAATAGAAAAGTGAAATTCCTTAGGGAATACCAATATTTCGTCTCATAACATATTCTTTGTCTGCAAGTGTTATAAAAAACATTGTATGCATCACAATCGGTAAGAGGCATACCTACTAACTCGAGTCATCAAAAGCCCTCCGCCTACGGCGTCGGGCTTCTAACACTCTCGTTAGTGATACTGTACTTACCTCCCTAGATGCACAATGTACTATTATCGACCGCTCTGAAACATTTAAAAACCTTCTAGAGGGACTCTGTATTCCAACCTCACGGGAATGTAGGTATTTGTTTCTTGGCCACCTATTTAGTATAGCCGACGGCAATGGTCAAATGGTTGATAGTGGCTGTTTTTCCTAGCTGTAGATGTTTGTCTGATAGCATTGCAACAGAATGTATTATTATAAATTGTTGAAGATAGGTAGGTAGGTACTTCTTGAACCTAGTATCTACAAAACGTACTAGAGAGGGAAAGGATACTTTCAGGCACTGTGTGCTTACCATAAGCTGCCGCTGCGTTTTTAACGCGGACTTACTTTCCATCCCGCCCGTAATCGCGTCTTGGGGCGAGCCACCCGTATAGAAAGCACCTATGTAAGTCCGCGTTAATAACGCAGGGGCAGCTCATGGTACGGCTACTGGTTCCACAGGAGGCGAGTAAGGGATGATTTGTCGACTTTTTTCTCGCTCACTAAACAAAGAGTAGATATAGATCCTATGTCAGTAAAATTAACAAATATACCTATACATATATATGTAGATGATCGTTGGCTGTTCACACTGCCGCTTCCTCAGTGAGGGTTTTTAATATTTTTTTCTGACACTGGGGCGATGATATGGCGTAAGGACCAACAAACTGTCAAAATAAATACGCGAATTGAATTTTCTATATATTTTGTGGTTTATTTATTCTTAAAACCATTACATAAGGAATAATGTTTTCTAAAATAAATAAACGTTTCCGAGTCAATTCCCATGAAATGCCTTTAGTACTTACCGTTTGGTATTCGGATTTGATAGCTGGCTGCCAAATGGGAAATATAGTTGGTAGGATGAAATGGGACTAACTTTCCCATCTCGTATCTGGATTTGGTACAAACCTGGTTACAAACCGGTAATGATAAGTCCCGATTTAAAGCCAGTTACCTATTGGGATTTTAATCCCATTTCGAAGCTGGTTTGGTAGCCAATCTACTAAAGGATGAAATGAACAAAGTTCTAGTAATTTTGTTTAGTGTCAGTCATTTTGAGTTCCTGTTTTAGGGCCCAATCTTCAGTTCGGCGACCGTTTTCTAGTCGTCATACATTTATGAAATTAATAAACTCCAAATGTAACGATCCAAATGTAATTATAACGATAATGGCGAGACATTTCGAAATTATACTTCAACTAGTCTGGTCCCGCCATTATAACGTTATAATGGCGGAACCAGGTCCTGAATTCTGTCCATATTCTGTCGATTCATATTGCATCATTTAGTACTTACTGAATTTGTACTATTTGGTACTTGTTGTAAAAAAAATTGTACTTCTTTCATTCCAAAATTATATTTGAAATAGTCTGGTTCCGCCAGATCATTTGAAGCAGACTATTTGAAATATAATTTTAAAATGGAAGAGGTACTAATTTTTTTACAAGAGGTATCAATACCAAATAGTACTAATTCAGTACTAAATAATGCAATATGAATCGACAGAATATGGACAGAATTCAGGACCTGGTCCCACCATTATAACGTTATAATGGCGGGACCAGACTGTTTGAAGTATAATTTTGAAATGGAAGAGGTATTATTTTTTTACAACAGGTACCAAAAAGTACAAATTCAGTACTAAATAAATATTGCAATATGAATCGATCGAATTCAGGATTTGGTTCCGCCATTATAACGTTATAATGGCGGGACCAGACTGATTGAATATAACTTTGAAATAGAAGAGGTACAATTTTTTTTACAACAGGTACTAAATAGTACAAATTCAGTACTAAATAATGCAATATGAATCGATCGAATTCAGGATCCGGTCCCGCCATTATAACGGTTACCTCCAAATACAATTAGAATTTCGATATTTCATGTTCAGTGCCTATGAATCTGACAGCTGTTTGGACCACACGCCTATATAGCGTTGCCTGCAAAAGATGGAAAACCCTAACTTACTGGCCAACGATACAGTAAATATAATAAACAGTAGCCGTACCATGACTTTACAAGTATCGGTAACATTAGGTTTTATTAAATACGTTGAGCAGGCCATCGCGCTCGCTCCTATTTGTAAGCGCGAGCACGATAGAATGCACGTATCGAGTAAAACCTTACGTAATTACGTATCCTTTACTTTCCAGCTCATGGCACGGCTACAGTACCTACTCTTCTGTACTCTTCTGCTGAGAACTAATATTCGCTAAATTTAAATATTGGTGGCCTAAATATATGCATAGCTAAAACATAGGTTTCAATCTGTTGAGTATCGAAAGTTCATCGCCTCGTCTGTTCTTGTATCAACGTCTGTGCTACTTATGTACAAATTGTTTTATATCCATGTAGGTATACTTCAGTAAATAGATGACGAATAGTACCTAATACCAAAGTTTGGGGCTACTATTAACGATGTAATCGAGATAATGGGTTGCCGAATGGTTGACACATACATATTATAGTTTTTATATACATAATATATTCTTGCTCTATATTCTATACTCTGTTTGGTTAGATATTTAAAAAAAGGTAAACAATCTTGCAGTATATTTTTATTGAAACTACAAGTAGAAAATAAGTTTTACCAAATATACGTAATATAACAAAGGAATACAGTGATTTACATTGTTTTGATTCATTAAGTACCTAGTTTGGATTTTTAAATGCATTTTTCAATAAAAAGATAGTGCAAGATTTTTTACCTTTTTAACAAGTGTGATGTTTGCGCCGGTAACCAATTACAATTATGGTCTCGTTTATACACTTTTCAGTCAGGTAGCAGTCGAGCCAACGTATATTTGTGACCGAGATTATGGGATGACAATCTCGGTCACAAATATACGTCGATTGTCCAATCGAAACATTAATTTTGATTTTAGGATACATTATTTCTACGATTTTCGACACAGCGAATATTCGATCCATAAAAGCCACTCAATAGCTTTTGGTAACTGTGGTTACCAGCTGTCACTCTTATTTTACATAGGAATAAAAGTAGCAGTTGAGCCAACGGACTTTAAGATACTCCTATAGTGCGTACGTATCTCAGTTCCGATTCAATAGTGACATACGAGGTTACTAAGAGTGGTGACAGTTTTCATAAGAACTCTACCTGAACTTCACTCCACAGAATGTGATATTTTTCTGCGCGAGTGCAAGACTGAATTTTCATAGTAGAGGAGAGTGGGGTACAGTGGATCCCTTTTTTTTACAAATGTTGTAGTGGTGTTATTTTTATTTGTAATTTTCTACATACCTTATTGTCCCACCTATTCCTTAGAGGACACATTTTCCAGCACAAGTATATAATTTACATGTAGCTTTAAAATCATTTTCATTATAAAAAAGTGAACTAAAGTTACCTCTTCAATCAAAAATCACAGAACAGTTCCTAGTTTGAGGTAAAAAAACCAAGAACAAGACTTTTCAGGTATAATTGAAAGTTATCTTCCGTTATTTAGTTACTCCAATATTAGTATCACACAGATGAGCAAATTCGTAAAAAAAGAATACCGGATTATTAAAGCGATAAATAAAGCTAATGCAAAATTATCACAGTGCACCTTTATTCACTGTACCCTACTCTCCCCTATTTTTCTGCACAGTCTGGTTGGTACTGTATGCAGATATTTTCTCGCATAATGCATTCGCATAATATAGTTTGATGTTGGTGTTGAAATGTAGACCTCTTTAACTCTTGTCGGTTTCGATCGCCGACACTCATGTAGAAAATGCTCACTTTCATCACTTGTATTCAGTAACAATATTTATTCGGCAAAACACAGCTCATAATAATGTCGAAAATTAAATAGTATATAAACATTGTGCTTAATTAAAAATATATGAATGTTTCTTGTCACCAAGTTCAATACCATTTTCTTGAAACGTGTTCCGTTACATTTTCATTAGGTTCTTTCCGCTGAAGTATCTTCCCAATCTTCAACTGTATTTCAATATTCAACTGAAAAAATATGATTGTATAAATATAAGTATGGTTGCGAGATTAACAAGCCAAAGAAAAAGGCAAGTGTCATGATTTGGCAAGTAACGATTAAGTTGGCGTTTACTCGATACGTAAAGTAGGCGCTCGGCGCTTGATTCATGATGTACTGGAGCATCATGTGAGCGTGATAAAATGCTTTATGTATAGAGTAAACTCTAACGCTGAACAAAGTGTGCCCCGCCTGGAAAATGCCAGTGTTATGACCAGCCAGGTCAACAGATTTGACCCAGTGTGACTTTTTTTGTGGGGTGAGGTGAAACGGCGAGTATACGTTGAAGAGGCCCAAGTCCAATAATAAGAGCATTTTGATGAACTTAAAAGTGAAAACTTGTGATGGGAAATATCGAAGGAAACATTCATGTAAATTAATTAACCCCTCGTATGCTTAGACACGGATCCGTGCGTGGGAATTTCAATCTATTGTTTTAAGTGTCAAGGTCATTTTTACAGTAACATAATTTGACAGCCGCATACGAGGGGTTAATAAGCATGAGAAATGGACTCCATTAATTAGGTATGTTTTTTTGATTCCAATCATTGTACATAATAGTAGTTTATGCAACTGTACGTAATGCCTGATTACGTATAGTTGCATACACTACTTTATCTACACACATATCATAAGTGCTCTAAGATGCGTTCAGAAACAGAGCCTTCTCATACTTGGCTCTCGACTTTTGCGGCAACAGGTTGTTAGTTGCTGTCATAGCTGCATTGAGTATGTCCGGCGGAGTGCTCATATCGTTATCCGAGTCACTGCCACTCATTATCAAATAATTATCAGTATTATCACAAAGTATTTACAACTTTTCACAATTTTTCACTTGTAAGGCAATAAACAAAAGGCAGGAATGGCACCGATTTGAATTTCTGTATTTTTTTTAAATCATAGACAATCGAATGATGTCCCTATTCTTGTGTCACTCGATATGAAAATATCGTCCGATTGTTACTAAAAAATATACTGAATTAACTTATTGTGTTGATGACTGGCTGAATATTTATAGATACCAGAATAGGCATCCCACTTGAATCTGACAGCTGTTCCAAAGGGTTTAGCAGCCTTACCGAACAAGTGGTGCCTTTCCCCACGGATGAGGTCAATATTTTAGGTGGTGTACTAACAGGACCTAAGAATACTCCATGCTTAATATCAGCTCTAGATCTTCTTTTGTTTCAGAGTTATTCAAGATAATGTAAAATATACAGGGTGCCGTTGAAAGTGGCATATTTCGTAAACTGTTCAAGTTAGATCAACCAAATAAAATTGTGTTTGATAACAATAAAATAAACTACAAAATGCATATTTTTAACCTGCATCTTGTCCTTATTTTTCATAATAAAAAAAGGTTTCTTGTTTTTTTTTTCCATATTTTTTTTTATTTCACGCGGAGGTACACCTACAAAAAAAATATGCTTACATAGCCACTAATGTCCACTGTATACATAAATAAAAATATTTCCGTAAATCATCGTGCGTCATGCCAAAAAAAAAAAAAATTCAGAAGTAGTCGTTACTGGCATACAAATAAAGTACCAGTGCAATGTGAACATAAGTTAGTGTGTAGGTTGTACCTTATTAATGATTAAACATATTGGTAGTTCTGTGGACATAAAACTAAATGAGCTAAAAAGTTTTTTTGAACTCATGGTTTTTTAACTGGTTTAGCAAAAAAAAAATTTTTTTTTTGTATTACACCGATTTAACTTTTTTGGTATAAGTCAATTTACGTCAATGATATTTTGTGCGGTAAGTGTCGAGAGATTGTATACCTACACACTAACTTATGTTCACACTGCACTGGTACTTTATACAGGGTGTTTGTTATGTCGTTAGCCAAATTTGGATATGTCATTCGCGATCACCAGTACACAACATTTTTGAAAAAAAAAGTGTCATAATATTTTCTTCGGTTACCGCGAGGATTACTCATGAAATAAAACTATGAAAACGGATAAACTCGCGTATATTAACTAATTTTAACTTCATTCCGACGTTTCGAACACTTTACAGGGTTCGTGGTCTGCGGATGTCATCCGCGAATATACGCGAGTTTATCCGTTTTCATAGTTTTATTTCATAAAAAAGTGTCACTTTTTTTTAGTTTTTTTTCCCGTTTTTTATCCGGCAAAAACATAATTTGTGGTCACTAGGCAAGTTTGTTTCAATCCGTGCGATTCGATGGCAGACAAAAGGGTAGCAGGTTTGAGTAGTCAAGTCTTAGCCAATCAGGAGTTCATCACAAGCACCGATCAGCCGACGTCACTCACCCCACCATCGGCACTAAACAATGAATAAAATGTCCTAACTACATGTACACACGATTGTTATTTGATTAAAACTGCCCAAGCGCATACCTACCTGTACCTGCTTGTCGTCATCAACAATTCAATTTGCTTAGAGAGTGCATTAGAATCGATATCTGAGGTAAACCAGTACGCGTTTGTATGACGGAACATTTAAGTTACTCCGTTCTTGAGGTCAAATTATGCTGGCTCGGCTGATCGCAAGATGCCATGTGCCATTTGTATAGCACTCTGTAAACAAAGAAGGAGTGCGCTTGCGTGAACGCACTCGAGTCAAACTACCCTCAGATCGGCGCGCAACTCAAAATACCCTCATTATTAGTACTGTATGCGATAGACTGATAATGCTGTCTCGTGGAATTTACCTGCAAGTTAAGCTCCACCTCCATTCCCCACCACGCGTAGGAAACTTGTTACGTACGTTATAACGCATTGAATTAGTTACCTTATGCGGGTTAATTAAAGTTGCAAACTCAAACACCCTTTCCAATCTGATTTAGCAGTTATGAGACGGTGGGGCAGTAGGCAATGTAAGCAAGTGATCATAGTGACCAAACATTCGTTAGATAATGGGATTTAAAAAAAAATCTATAACAAAAAGGATAATGATAAATGGATTATTTTTGTTTTACCAAATATTTTTTTACTCCTTTACCCAACACATATTGCAATATGGCTAATGATATAAAAAACACCCTGTATGTATGCCAGTAACGACTACTTCTAAAAAAAATTTTTTTTTAGCATGACGCACGATGATTTACGGAAATATTTTTATTTATGTATACAGTGGACATTAGTGGCTATGTATGCATATTTTTTTTGTAGGTGTACCTCCGCGTGAAATAAAAAAAAATATGGAAAAAAAAACAAGAAACCTTTTTTTATTATGAAAAATAAGGACAAGATGCAGGTTAAAAATATACATTTTGTAGTTTATTTTATTGTTATCAAACACAATTTTGTTTGGTTGATCTAACTTGAACAGTTTACGAAATATGCCACTTTCAACGGCACCCTGTATATTTTACATTATCTTGAATAACTCTGAAACAAAAGAAGATCTAGAGCTGATATTAAGCATGGAGTATTCTTAGGTCCTGCTAGCACACCACCTAAAATATTGACCTCATCCGTGGGGAAAGGCACCTCTTGTTCGGTAAGGCTGCTAAACCCTTTAAAACTCATAACCTCCGGAAAAATCGTATATAATGTTAACTTTATGTATGTGCCAAGTTCTGATGGTGGGTAATGCTGGTCATTGTCTATTGTTTCTGGACGCATTTTAGAGCACTTAACGATATTTGTGTAGATAAAGTTGATTTAAAATTTTGAAATACGCCTCAATAAAGAAAGTTTCTGTGCTACTTTGTAATTTTATCACGTTTCCCAGACATAATTTAAAACATTCGACAAATTTGTCAGCCTCCGTAGCCTAGTTGGTAGTAACCCTGCCTACGAAGCTGGAGGTTCCGGGTTCGAATCCCGGCGAGGGCATTATTTGTGTATTTATTTATCACAAATATTTGTTCCTTGGTCATGGTTGTCTATGTATTTAAGTATCTATATGTATCTATCTATTATATATATATCGTCGCCTAGTACCCACATCACAAGCCTTAATTGAGCTTACCTTGGGACTAGGTTGATTTGTGTAAGATGTCCCAAGATATTTATTTATTTATTATTTATTTATTTATAACACACAGAAAAATTCTTTATTTTGACGGGCCTAAGCCCGTGCAAGTAAGACGGAGGATTTGGGATCTAGTAAGATATTTTTGCCAAGTCATAATGATAAGTTGATACTCGATGCACATTACCGCCGCCGCTTTTCCAACCCGCCATGCCGCGTGCGATGACGTTTTAAATAAATAGTTGCCAGTTCGTGTGTTTTGCTAGTTATGCACATTGATAATGCGCAATGCGTCCAAATTTCCTGTTAGGTTTGCGGATAAGTTAAAACATTGGTATTTCAGTTTTTTTGTACCTACTAACAAAAAATGCTAGTATTCTGTAACTTGGACTACTATTACGTATGTTGATTTTTTGTACTGGTGAAAAAGTAACCCATGTATATATATACACATATATATATGTGGTCATATGTATATGTGGTCTGACAAAAAAGTACCTACTACTGGAAAATAAACCTTGAAAATAAAATTCAAATTTCAATTACATTGGTGACAGACGTCCTTTCAGGACGCCTACATAGATCAGGGGATAAGGTTTAAATTTATCAACATTATTTATTTCTCATTTCTAATACCTACCCTCCATACTTAACTTTAGTGGGTATACCTGCTTAGCCAATTTTGCTATTTGATATTGTCGCTTATTGGAAAGGATGTCGATTAATTTAACCATACCGATAACTCTTTTCACAAAATAATTATTGCCGAGTGATTTAAAAATGCCACGAAGAAAAAAAACCTGTGACGAAATGGAGCTGTGGAAAAATATTATCCTGAATTACATGCCAAATTATACAATTATGTCACAGGGTGGATACGGCATACAAAAACTAAATCTGACATTTGTCTGTGCCTATGTGTGCGTACGGGTATGTTTGTACACGCGCAACTCGCACAATCACGCAACAGGGCTGCCTCAGATATGGCAGATTAACTAGTTGGTACTTAAGTAACAAATCAATATATACTTTAACCTGTACAATACACATTTAGTAATTTCTAAGTTAGTGTATAAATAAAATACTCACTTTCAACACAGAATAAGTAATTATAGCACATCTCCAATTCTAACGGAACAGAACACCGCAACCCAAGGAAACTATTGTTTTTCTCACGTCCAAGAAATATCACTTTTTTAACACCATTTTATCATTGTTACACGTGTCATCTACATAATAGTTACAAATTGTGATAAACATTTTCATGTTAGTTTTAACATCTGCTTCGATAATATTGATGATGATTTTAACCAGCTTCGAGTTCCCTCGCACTTCCTCCAACTTCATCATCAGGCCTATCTTGTGATATTTGACCCAACTGCTAATCCTAAAAAGCCAACATAGCATATCATTATCTGAAACCAACTCCGAGTTCCCTCGAACTTCCTTCAAGTTCATCACCAGACCCATCTTGTGGTATTTGACCCAACTGCTAATCCTCAAAAGCCAACACAACATATCATTATCCTTAACCAACTCCAAGTTCCCTCGCACTTACTCCAAATTCATCATCAGGCCTATTTTGTGATATTTGACACATGCTCACCAAGAGGATCCTAAAAAGCCAACAGAACATATCATTATCTCAAACCAACTCCGAGTTCCCTCGCACTTACTCCAAGTTCATCATCAGGCCTATCTTGTGGTATTTGACCTAACTGCTCATCCTATAAAGTCATCGTAGGATATCATTGTCTCAAACCTATTCCGAGTTCCCTCAAACTTCGTCCAATTTCATCATCAGGCCTATCTTATGACACGGAACCCAACTGCATACCAAGATAATACTAAAAAGCCAACATAACATTTATCGATGTCAAATCAACTCCGAGTGCCCTCGTACTGCCTTCGAGATCAATCATTGTCAGGCCCATCGGTGGAATCACATGGGCGATGAGCGTTCCTGACTCAAAAAACCTGCGTTAAAAAAACTGTCCACATTACGTACTTACACAATAAACTATAAAAAATTTGAATCAAACGACTTGTTTACTTACTACTAACTACGTAAAAAACTACAAACTACAGCTTACTACTGAATAATCTAATCTAAAAAAGATTGTAAAATGTTACATTGCTAAAAATCAATCCTTATTTTCATCTCTATTCCGTAAACCCGGTTAAACTTACTTTAAACAAAGCACGTGGTCACGGTAATTAACGAAACCAACATTGTCCCACCACTAATGGTACACGTGCTTCGTAAGAAAGCAATAGCACATTGCATTTTTGATTTGATAAATGGGACAGAAGTACTATGTAGTATGACTTTTCTGCGGAATGTAGTTCAGTCTATTAGACTAGCGGACCATGCTGAAAAAAATATGGGTCATTTGAACCACCAGGTGACCTATCCAGAACGATATAAGAGCATAAAATAATAAGATTCAGCACGCGGCATGCCGTCACTTGTAAGCTGTCCAACTGACTCCTGGTGAGAATTTAAAAGTACACGTAGAGTGAGTACATTTTGGTCATATATTTTTGTACGGCATTCTTACCACCGATAGATCCATGAAAAATAATAAGGAAACGCACAGTGGCGTACAAAAATTGTGCGCCACAAAGTATGATTTTTTTTTTATTTTCCGACATTTACCAGGGTAAATTTGGCCATTTGATTTTGTACGGCATCTGTGTCATACTATTTCAATACTGCTTCTAATTCATTATTCCGCAACGCCGTACAAAAATCATGCGACAAGGGAAAAAATCGAGGGTTGCAATCCCCTCTCTTTCCGTAGTCCAGGGGGTGATTTACAAAAGTACGGCTTCGGTTCCAAAACATAATCTAGCACTCAAAAGTACTATTAAAAATATTGCTGTCAAAAAATGATAGTCCATTTGAATGTATATCAATAATCATCTTCATTTCATCGTATCCTTGATTTTTACAGCTGTAAAATCATTTGATCCTGTACGGGAACTTCTTTTTTAACATGATGTTGTAAAACACAATCCTTACATAGTATTGCCGTTCAAAATAAACCGTTCTAAAAAGAATTATAGAGAAATACAAAAGCTGAAATTTTGCAAATTAATGTAAAAGTATAAATATCATAGATTAATGAAATATAGCAATTTTTTACATTGTATCCCTTGTTTTAAATAACATTAACATAGATAAATTAGATGTCCAGCAGTGGACGTCTTTTGGCTGAAATGATGATGATGATGAGATAAATTAGGAAAAAATAATGCCGTACATTTTTATGCAGACCATATATTTTAGGCTGATGAAAGTCACGCTACAATTTTAAGGGTACTTTATGGCCATCTGATGCAGTGCGGTATTAACATATTTTTGAAGAGAACAATTGATAATATGATAAAATCACTATGACGTCTAGCAGAATTGAAACGTTGTGTATATTATGTCCAAGAATTGAAAATGAAAAATCCCAGTATCAACAGTTATATATACTTTTTGGTTTAATATACACTTCAAACGTTATTGATACATACATATAATATATAATTGATTTGTTTCATTGTAATGATGTCAATAAATAAAACAATGATTTTTTTAGAAAAAATCTATATATTTTATGATAATAATATTTTTTTTTTAAGAAATTAGATAAAGGGTTTAGCAGCCTTACCGAACAAGAGGTGCCTTTCCCCACGGATGAGGTCAATATTTTAGGTGGTGTACTAGCAGGACCTAAGAATACTCCATGCTTAATATCAGCTCTAGATCTTCTTTTGTTTCAGAGTTATTCAAGATAATGTAAAATATACAGGGTGCCGTTGAAAGTGGCATATTTCGTAAACTGTTCAAGTTAGATCAACCGAACAAAATTGTGTTTGATAACAATAAAATAAACTACAAATGCATATTTTTAACCTGCATCTTGTCCTTATTTTTCATAATAAAAAAAGGTTTCTTGTTTTTTTTTCCATATTTTTTTTTATTTCTCGCGGAGGTACACCTACAAAAAAAATATGCATACATAGCCACTAATGTCCACTGTATACATAAATAAAAATATTTCCGTAAATCATCGTGCGTCATGCTAAAAAAAAATTTTTTTTTGAAGTAGTCGTTACTGGCATACAAATAAAGTACCAGTGCAGTGTGAACATAAGGAGTCTATATTAATTCGCATAATTTATTACGCATACTTCAAATTGGCATAGCGTTGTTAAGCATACTAGTAAAGTGGCATAAGCATAATTTCGCATAAACGATTACGCATAATGTATTTACGTATAACGTAAACTATCATAACGATGACTTGGAATAATTATGATGTGCATAATACTAATTGGTATACTTAATGAAAGGTATAAAATATAATAGTTAAAATGATAATGACCGATCATAGATTGCGTAGCGATACCGATACTATATACCTAATATTTTTGCCAAGTTACTGTCGATTAGTACGTATATACTATATTATATTGCTTCCAATTTAAAACTTGTTTAGACTTTTTTTTTACTTGTGCGTTGTGCGTAGGTATAACAGTTAATGTTTAGGTCTTGATATATATTATGACATACATGTATACCTACTTATATTTTTATAGTAAATATTGATTATTTTAATTATTACTTATTCTTATTACACACATTTTTACCCTAGCAATTTAAAATGTTCATAAGTACAGCGTGTGTATTTTATACGGGATACAGTTATCGTTTTGTGATCGAAAAAATCATGGTATAGGTAAATACTTAGGTTCCCTAGATCCTATTTTAGCATCATTAAAATATACGCCCGTATTAAATAGGCACACACTCTGTACTGTGCGCCTCATGCGCCTACCAAGATGTGATTTCTTTACAAATAAAATTGATTATTAAATACCTAATATTTTATTTAATTGATTGTATCTGACGTGTTCATTAGGATGTGTAGGAGATATCGACGAAAGCTAGGCTTCAACTTCGCTTCGTCGCTCCTTGCTTATTAGTTTTTTGAACTTAAACTTACTGTCTTGGTTTTACCCTGATCTGCCTCGTTCGCTTGATTTCTAAGTTTATGCTAATCCATATTAGGACGAATAAATTTATATTTAATAATGTTACGCATATTTCAATTATGCATAATCAGTAATATGCGTATTAAGCATTATGGAATTTTATTATTTTGCCTATTCAATATTATGCTTAATTATTTATGCCAAATCCGTTATGCGAATTCATATTAGGACTATTAATATTAGGCATATTAAAGGGGACCCGAACATAAGTTAGTGTGTAGGTATACAATCTCTCGACACTTACCGCACAAAATATCATTGACGTAAATTGACTTATTAGTGCATTTGCTATATAAATCAGCCTCTTGTCCAGTTTGTATGCATTTTTTCTTTCCACATATATTTTTTAACGTTTTTTCACAAGAAAATGCAACAAATCAAATGTCGAAAACAATACTATGTGTCAAATGTTTATCTCTCTTTTATAAAGCAATTGTACTAATAAGTCAATTTACGTCAATGATATTTTGTGCGGTAAGTGTCGAGAGATTGTATACCTACACACTAACTTATGTTCACACTGCACTGGTACTTTATTTGTATGCCAGTAACGACTACTTCTGAAAAAAAATTTTTTTTGGCATGACGCACGATGATTTACGGAAATATTTTTATTTATGTATACAGTGGACATTAGTGGCTATGTATGCATATTTTTTTTGTAGGTGTACCTCCGCGTGAAATAAAAAAAAATATGGAAAAAAAAACAAGAAACCTTTTTTTATTATGAAAAATAAGGACAAGATGCAGGTTAAAAATATGCATTTTGTAGTTTATTTTATTGTTATCAAACTCAATTTTGTTTGGTTGATTTAACTTGAACAGTTTACGAAATATGCCACTTTCAACGGCACCCTGTATATTTTACATTATCTTGAATAACTCTGAAACAAAAGAAGATCTAGAGCTGATATTAAGCAAGGAGTATTCTTAGGTCCTGCTAGTACACCACCTAAAATATTGACCTCATCCGTGGGGAAAGGCACCACTTGTTCGGTAAGGCTGCTAATCCCTTTATGCAGTATTGGAATCAGTTACTCAGTTGTTATCGGAATCAACGTCTTCATCGACGTCCGAATTAACTTATCTATTATTTTCTGAAACATAAATATGTATTTGTCAAAATCCAAGTCTTACGTACAAATTTAAGATGTAAAGATTTATTTACCTATGACGTCATCACTTTTATAGTTTCTAACTAGGAACCTAGAATCAAGAAAAGACTATGACTATTAGTAAAAATAAAATATCTAAATGCCGTATAAAAAAAATCACCTTACATTTCGTACAGTTTTTTTTTCCCTTTGGACCAACGAAAATCGTACGGCATATGAAAAAATATTATCTATGCATAAAATACTTTCAAAATAAATTTATTTCATGTTGTGTCAAATCACCCCCTGGACCACGGAAAGAGAAGGGATTGCAACCCTCGATTTTTTCCCCTTGGTACATCATTTTTGTACGGCGTTGCGAAATAATGGATTAGAAGCAGTATTGAAATAATATGACACAGATGCCGTACAAAATGAAATGACCAAATTTACCCTGTTGATAGTCAGAAAATAAAAAAAAAATCAGACTTTGTGGCGCACAATTTTTGTACGGCACTGTGCGTTTTCTTATTATTTTTCATGGATCTATCGGTGGTAAGAATGCCGTACAAAAATATATGACCAAAATGTACTCACTCTACCTGTACTTTTAAATTCTCACCAGGAGTCAGTTGGACAGCTTACAAGTGACGGCACAGTGCTGAATCTTATTATTTTATGCTCTTATATCGTTCTAGATAGGTCACCTGGTGGTTCAAATGACCCATATTTTTTTCAGCATGGGCCGCTAATCTATATTTTTAAATTAGAACTTCTTGTTGTCTTTGCATACCAATTCACACAACACTCCATGTAAAGCAGTGAAATGCACTTTTTCGGCTTTTTTATTGCCAAAAACGAGCGCTATTTACGGGTCTGTTACTTAGTCGCAACTGAACAAGCACGACGAGCGCCGCGTCGAAGTATATCAGTGCGAGAAATATAACTGCTGGTGACTGCGAGTCACCTTATAGGTAATGAAAGTCTACAGGAGGTGGTCTGTGACCAGCAAGAAATGCTACCCTTTGTTTACGAGTAGGAGCATATTAAATATCAACCTTGTGAAAAAATGATCATTTCGATCATAGCCCATGATGCATAGTTTTCGTCTAGTCACACACAAAAAAATCAATATCCTGGGACATTTTCACACACATCGGCCTAGTAAACGGTACGCTCCATTAAGACTTGTGGTGTCGGTATTTTTGGATTGTATTGTATTCAGGGCATTTTTTAGCGTCTCGACATCAAACGTGCATATCGACGGCCCCTACGTAAGTTGTCGTAAGTTGAAAATGGCAACTTTACAGGAGAGCACTTTAAAGTTTGAAATGTGTACGGTGGTCACATAGTTCAATGGATTGCTTTGAAAATTGGTATAAACATTAACAAAGATACTATCTTTATAGTGATATAATTACTTTTCTGATATAATTCATAATTTTGCCGGAATTGCACTTACGACAGTATATGACGGAGAACAGAATCTAAAAATTGTGGTATGTATTACTAACTACACTTTACGCTGGTGGTTATAAATGGTAATTTATCGTAAGTGATACATACTACAAGATACGTCGTAATTATGCGTGTAAGTTTAGTCGTATCTGTTATTAACTACATTGTTTTGCGGAAACATTATAAAAACTTTTTGTTAGTTACTATATTATGCCATTTAATAAACAATTTAATAGTATTTTTATGGAACCTTAATGGAATATTTTGAGGACATTAATAATAAGGCCGCAGGGCAGCTTGTGGCGAGCTGTTGGGGAGTAACGACCCCACGGACCCGAGTGCTCCCGAGAGTCGGTCAGGGTCCCCGCCTCCGGCGTGTCTTCGTCGGTCGGAGTGGAACCCCAAGGGGACCCGTAGGACTCTCAGCTCTGGCTTGCCTTAACTGGCCGTCCAGAGAGGAGTCGTCAGAGCTATATGCTCCAGGGGTGGAAGTGTAAATTTGCGTAAGTCGCGAGTTGGTGCAGCGGCTGTCAAGCCACTGCGCAGAAAGCGGTGTATACCTCTCTACACTCCTGAGCCGCCTACACCGGTGTTGCCCCTGGCTGTCTCTTGTGACGGCATTTACGGGGGCCCATCTAGTCGGCGGCGAGTCACCGCCTGCCTCGATAGCAAAGAGAAGTCGTTGTTATGGCAGGTGTCCGGACCTCTTTTCTATAGCTCCATTTCTGATCCATCCATCCTCCATCACCATAGCCCATTAGTCTTTTCCATTACTTCTCAATAGTCTCTATACGCCTGTTGGGACCGGTTTACGGACATCTATTGATGTGCCCGTGAATGGGTTGCAGCAGGTGTACAACACAGCAAATTTCTCCAAAGGGCCTCTACGTGTTGGATCTGTATCCCCGCGCAAGCCTATCAAATAACCGGGATTTGTAAGCCCGTGATTCCGAAGGAGATACAAACATAATAATAATAAATATCTTGGGACATCTTACATAAATCAACCTAGTCCCACGGTAAGCTCAATTAAGGCTTGTGATGTGGGTACCAGGCGACGATATTTATAATAGATAGATACATATAGATACTTAAATACATATACAACCATGACCAAGGAACAAATATTTGTGATAAATAAATACACAAATAATGCCCTCGCCGGGATTCGAACCCGGAACCTCCTGCTTCGTAGGCAGGGTCACTACCAACTAGGCTACGGAGGCTGACATTGATCAGGTGAATAGTTTTTTGTATGTTTTATCATGAAAAATAGATCAGGTACAGTATTTTTGTACAGTTTCTGGAAAATGTGGTGTTGAATGAAGACGAGATTATGTAGTTGAGTTTAATGTAGCTTCATTGTTTGGGAGTACTGGAAACTACAAAAATAATTAAAAATATTGTAGCTCATAACGACTTACCTACTGTGCACATGAAATTCATCAAACATTTCCTGAATAGTTGCTTTTTCTTTTGGCGAGAGGAGTATTATTTAAATAAGAAAAGAGTTCTCTTATAATGTAGTTCTGGTACTGATGAATATTTTCATAGATAAATTTGAGCAGAAGGCATTCGAGAGTTGTCCGAATAGGCCGAGATGCTGGTTATGAAATGTGAATGATATTTTTGCTGTAATTCCTGATAGAGTTGTTGATGTGTTACTAACTTATCTTAATGAAATGCATCCCAAAATGAAGTTCTCATTTAAGAGAGACGTGGATGGGACACTTCGTTTTCTTGATGGGTTAGTAATGCTAGGTAAAAATGATCGTCGGTCACAAAAAGTATATAGAAAAGCTACCTGCTAACTGGCCTATACCATTATCTTGCAAACCAGTTCTCGCGGTTTTGTGATTCACAATACATGCGAAATGAGTTAATATCGTTTATTCACATCACATCATTCGCCTATTTCATTCCACTGCTGGACACAGGTATCTTCTATTACCTCCTGGTATCTTAATTATTACATATGTTGCAACATGTCAGACGAGGCGAGATGTTGGAGAGTTTGGAGAGGAACAGATATGGTTGGTGACAAAGTCAGCGTACAAGGAGCTCAGGGACGTTTCGATATCACCACACAGTAGAGAGGGCACCAACATTCTTGCCTCATATTAATGCAGTGACTAACGAAATTGGACGCCTATTACGCCGAAGGTTTAGCATTTAGACCATTTTGCGTCCTCATACCAATATGAGTTCTTCTTACGCCCTCCATAGGACGGGAATTCACTTTGCAGTTCGGGTGTTTATAAGATACCGTATGACTTCGGTAAGGAACGACGTAATGAGTCTACAAGACTAGGAGCACATATGGAGTGTCAAGGACATGGGGATAGACAACTCAGCTATGGTGAACGCATACGATACAGGCACATTGTATTTCCTAAACGCTTTAATAAAAAGAGGATGCTGGTACGGTAAAGATGCTATCTGCCAGTGAAGATATACAAAGCGATTCAGATTAATTTCAGTCGGGATGGGGGCTGGACTGAGCCAACGGCATGGAAGCCGGTTATCTCCAAGCGAATGATGGTTTTGTGCACACAGTGACTTCGTGTGCTTATCATCTGTTAGGTAGTGTTTGGTGACACAAACCTGCAGTCGAACATGACATCAGTGCTTGCGCAGGACCACCTTCAACCCGTTTTATCTCAACGGGCTCAACGAGCCGCTAGGTGCTCATCTGTTCATTACCCACTTTTTATATTTACCGAATATACATGAGTTTAACCGTTTAATTATAATTTTGTGCATTTAGTTAGTACATAAAAACTTCATTACATTCATCACTACGTCTGTCATTCAGCATTAGGCACGTGATTTTGAAATTATAATTATAGACAAGGCAGATTAATGACTTCTCTCACAGTTCAAAGACATAAAATAATCAGTTAACAAAAATGCCTGCCGCTTCAACTACATCATATGAGATTAATATTAAGTGTTTTTCAACGTAATTATAATTGTAAAGAACAGTCATATCGCTTTCATGATTAGATACTGCTACCGTTGGCGGTTTCATTCAGTAAGCAGTCAAATCGTCGATCTGCAGATGATGATTTCACTGATGACTGATGACTAACCTTGATAATGAGACAATGAACCTGTATAATGAGCTGAAATTATTGAAATACGCCAACATTTTAATTGTAAATTGTAGTAACTCTGTATTTTACCCGGCGTATACTGTCTTAAATATCACTTACAATATAAATTAAAAAACAATTTCCGACGAAAAATGTCTCAAGTACACATACAACACAAAAAAATAAATAAAATCCAATGTAAATAGTAGTACGTTAAACTTAAGACAAAACACCGATCTTAAACTCCGAAGTAAGTTGTGGTAAGTGACACATACTACAGTATTCACCGGTATTATTAAAATTTTATCAACATCCATACTAATAAATGCGCACCTGATTTTGAGTGAAATTCATTAGATTCCCAACTTTGCTTAGTGGTTTTAAATCATTTTTATTTCTGAAGCGTCTTTTATTTCATCTTGGACCACCTTTTGTTTTAACTCTAACGGCCGTTTCGAAAATTAATTTTGATCTTGCAGTTAGTTTGAGTTTGTCCCCGATGCAGTGTCTTACTTTTACCGAATAAAATGTATCGTTTGTCCATTTTTGTCTCATCTAGCTGTTAGTTTTTGGTAAACACTCACGAAAAACCTCTGCTCCACCGCGTATAAGATCGTAACTGGCACTTACGCTGCGCGAGCGCGGGTGGCCGCCCCGTATTAACTGTCGTAAGTACACTTACTACAGTGTACGACGGTGCTTTTTTTAAGTTACGATAGTTTACGTGTGTCAAAAACCTATTTGTAATAGGTTTTTTAAATTTTTTCTTTGTGGAACGGAAACATTGCTAAAAGATATGATGTTTTATGAAATAAAAAAAAAAATCCCAAATTTCAAGTTACGACAACTTACGTAGGGGCCGTCGATATTTTGCGTGGTGCCAACGCTGGCCCAGTAGGTACTTGTTGGAGACCTCACATACATCCTTGTTTTTTATCGCAGATGTATGAAGGTTCGTCACGATGTTTTCCTTCACCGTAAAGGACTTGTGAATATAATATAATATGACATACATAAGCTTATAAAATAAAGTAAATGATTCGGGCTGGGGATTGAACCCAAGACCGCTGCGTAGTGTGCATTTTACCGTCCGACAACAAGCGCTATTATTTGTGATGAACGACGATATAATGAATAATACATAGATATACAGGGTTACTTTTTCACCAGTACAATAAATAATAGTAGACTAAAATACAAATTACTAGCATTTTTTTGTTACTACCCCTTCAAAAAATGCTCGAACTTATCCGCAAATCTAACAAGAAATGTGAACGACTTATTACGCATCTATCGACGTGCATAACTAACGTTTATTTAATTAAACTTTACGTTTAATTATTTAACTTTTCATTCATTAATTAATTCATTCGTTCAATCATTCATTCCAAATATATATTATTAGTAGGTATTTACTAACGATCACTAAAGTTAGCAGTGTACGGAGATATAGAGAGACAGTGGTTCCTGTTGTATCCCCACACTAAAAAACGGTATACATTACGTAAAATAAATATTATTCTAACAATAAGTTTAGTGTCTCCCTGGCACAATTATTTGGAGTTTTCAAGAGATTTTTATCTATTTCTATATTGCATAAACAACCGCTTTTGATGACAAGGTCACATACCTAAAGACACCACATACCATAAGGTGAAAGTGCAAATAAAACATCATCATTTTACGTGTCCTCTCTATAGAGGACACGTAAAATGATGATGATGATGATATGAAAAAAATGAAATTTTACGGTAAGTATCTATATACTTACCGTAAAATTTCATTTTTTTCATCGTTCTGTCGATGTCGGTGGTATAAAAATATACATGTACATGCCACATTTAAGCTTTCTAGTTGATACTAAAGGTGCATGCAGACCAAAAGAGCATTCGCTGTTCTATCCCCCACTCTACGAATTCAACGAATCTCGTTTCGTGTAACGATCGAATTTCGTAGAGTTGGGGGTTAGAACAGCGAATGCTCTTTTGGCCTGCATGCACCTTAACGATCGCCGAGCTTAGCCACGGACGGACAAATAGACACACATACTGGAATATAAGGGACTGTGGGTTGAACTCTCAAATCTTTTTCTTATAATTAACAGACGGTCACCTTCATCATCATCATCACAGAGTTATTCACTTGTCGTTGGAGTATCTTCCAGCCCTCTCTTTCCCGTGCAAGATATGCATAACGTTTTCTTGTCGAGTTTTTTGCCATGACAGTAAAGGAAAATACATTTCTTTTTCTTTATAATTGTTGAAATGCAAATACAATTTACTCTACTGTAGACTTACTAATTGAGCATAATTTAATCTAACAAGGTCGCAATTCTAACCTAACCTAACCGAAGCCACTTTGCCATAGCAGTGAATTACTGCTGACTTGCTGAGGTCGCAGTTGTATCCTAACCTAAACCACTTTGTCATAACAGTCAATTGCTGATAAGGTCGCAATTGTAACCTAACCTAACGTACTTACATTGATATAGTAGTGACTTACTAATAAGGTGGCAGTTCTAACCTAAGGCACTGGTCTCACCGCGAGCTATCGGTTAAAAAACACGAACAAAAGATGCGCACTCCCGTGTAAATAAAAGAGACACTCTCTTTTTAACCGACTTCAAAAAGGAGGAGGTTTACAATTCGTCGAAATCTTTTTTTTTTCTTTATGTATGTTCCCCGATTACTCGAAGACGCGTGGACCGATTTGAAAAATTCTTTTTTTGTTTGAATGGGTATACCTTCTAGTTGGTCCCATTGTCACCGAATCCAGATCTGATGATGGAATCCTGGAGAAATCGAGGGAACTCTTCAAATGTTGTAGGCACACATGACATTTTTCATTTAGGTATTTTCGAAGACTAATCAAGTATTTGCGCCTAGTCATGAACGTTTTAAGTTGGTGATCTGATGATGGAAGGTACAACTCCTTAGCAATTAGGAGTTGGGGGATAATTCTTTAAGTATAACATATTTCGTGTATTTTGGAAGCTATTTGAGTATTTGCCTTTAGGTGGTCATCCTTTCATGTTGGTGAGCTGATGATGAAAGGTACAACTCCTTAGAGATTAGGAGTTGGGAGACAATTCCTTAAATATAACATATTTCATGTATTTTGGACGCTATTCGAGTATTTGCGTTTAGGTGGTCATCCTTTCATGTCGGTGAGCTGATGATGGAAGGTACAACTCCTTAGAAATTAGGAGTTGGGGGATAATTCTTTAAATATAACACAGTTCATGTATTTTGGAAGCTATTTGAGTATTTGCCTTTAGGTGGTCATAGTCTCATGTTGGTGAGCTGATGACGAAAGGTATAACTCCTTAACTATTAGGAGTTGGAGGATAATTCTTTGAATATATCTATTTAGGTGTTTGCTTAGTAGTTATGACATGTTGGTTAGCGGTAAGTGATTCTTTAAATAATATAGGCTTGCTAAGGCTGTTACCTATAATCTTTGAAATTATTCATACTTGCTGATGATACAATGTATATCTCCTTGATAATGGGATAATTCTTTGAATATAACAACTGTCATACATTTTCGAGATCTATTTAAGTGTTTGCTTAGTAGTTATGACATGTTGGTTAGCGGTAAATGATTCTTTAAATAATATAGGCATGCTAAGGCTGTTACCTATAATCTTTGAAATTATTCATACTTGCTGATGATACAATGTATATCTCCTTCATAATGGGATAATTCTTTGAATATTTAAGGTATCCAGTTCAGGTTTTCTGGCCTATTACAGTGCAGTACATTCTAATTATAAGTATTTAGAGCATACTAAATAACGATTTTACACTACTAAAAAGCAAAAAATAAAATATTTTAAAATAAAAATAAAACCGCCTTCAAAAATTCGCCCAAACTAAAAAGTCAAAAATAATTTTAGTTCCTACTTCTTAGGATTTCCTACACAAACCTTTAAACCTTTTACCCTATTCATTGAAATAAAATATTATGGCTAGGTATCCTACAGATTTCTTAGAAGTCGGTGCCAAGCCAAATATGTTCTCTTCGCGAGTATATAACTGTATTTGATAGAGGCTAGAGCTTTGTAACTTACTGTCACTCCGGTTATGCTTTCATCAAAATGACTGAGGTAGAACATTCTGTTGATAAAAACATAATCAGAGTGACAGTAAGTTACAAAGCTCTATCTAATATATACCTGAATGAACGTATTTGGCTTGGCACCGACTTCTAAGAAATCTGTAGGGTACCTAGCCATAATATTTTATTTCAATGAATAGGGTAAAAGGTTTAAAGGTTTGTGTAGGAAATCCTAAGAAGTAGGAACTAAAATTATTTTTGACTTTTTAGTTTGGGCGAATTTTTGAAGGCGGTTTTATTTTTATTTTAAAATATTTTATATTTACACGGGAGTGCGTATCTTTTGTTCGTGTTTGTAGCCGATAGTTCATAGCTTAGTAGCTCGCGGTGAGACCGATGCCTTACCTAACCCACTTTGTCCTACCCAGTTCTAACCTAACCTAACGTACTTTGATACAGTAGTGACTTACTAATGAGATGGCAGTTCTAACCTAACCTAACGTACTTTGAGATAGTAGTGACTTACTAATGAGATGGCAGTTCTAACCTAACCTAACCCACTTTGTCCTACCCAGTTCTAACGTAACCTAACGTACTTTGATATAGCAGTGACTTAATAATGAGATGGCAGTTCTAACCTAACCCACTTTGTCGTAGCAGTGAATTCTTAATGAGATCGCAATTGTTCTAGTCTAACCTTACCCAGTTTGCCACAGCAATAATGAACGGTAGTCAAGATCGTAGTTCTAACCTAACTAACCAATCACCTCATCTTTTTCTTAACATTGTCTTATTACATCGTTATAATAAGTATATGTACCAAACCCAATCTACCATAATAGATAATGCATTTCTGCCTAACGTAAAATATATGTATGTGAAGTAAGTTTCGGAGAGTTGTATACACGGTGTTACGTCAGCATTCCGAAAGATTTTAATGCTGGATTCCTGACCATATTTAGAGTCTTTAATGTTATATAAAATTTCCTGGATTCGGCTTGGTTTCAGAGATAATCAACCTTTTTTCGAAATAAGTTTTTCGACGTAACTCGTCATTTAACTTCTTTTGAATTACAATGCTACCACAATGTGTTCTAATATTACCACACCTTTTGCCTGACAATCAAAAAATACGAATAGACTTGACGAAATAACCTGTAGGTACCTAAAAAAACAATTGAAATAAATAATTTAAACAAATTGTTGTTATGATAAAAAGTACTGGAAATGTTAAAAAATATTCAAATCGGCCTAAAAAAAAAGAAAAAAATTTTTTTTTGGTGGAATTAACATAAGGTCTCATAATATTTTGTGTTTATTTTGATGTCTAGAATGCATAGTTAAAATCTTTCGCAGTGCTCGCGTAACACCGTGTATAATTATGTACCTATGCCAAAAATATGGAAATCCAATTTCTGCGAAATAACACATGACCTAAATAATAATATGCCAAAATAGTTTCTGGCAAAGTAATATTCTAAATATTGTTTACAAAAATTGATTATGCCAAGTCTCTTATAACATAAGCGTTTCGAAAAAAAAATGCCATATAGAGGGATTAGAGGGAGCCCTAAACAGACAGAGAGACAGACAGACATACAAACAATGATTTTGAAACTTTACAAAATAAACACACCGTCAGGTGGGCATCAAGTCATGTGGTAATAATTCTTTATGTATGTCATAAGAAAAGTTATAGTAACTGTACATTGCAAGCACTGCACATCCCCCCGACAGCATTAAATATAATTGCTGTACCCACGATCACGCTGACTTAATACACTTATTTTAATTACTTTATTCGTTAACGTTTATACGTCCGTAGCTGATACTCTTCATGCGTTAGTTTACAATAAATTATATCATAACCATAGATCAGTGATTTTATTTATCACATCCACCATCAAGAATGGGGCAAGTGTTGGGCTCGTACGGTAACTTAAACTCAGATCACATCATCAGTCTATAATTAGTCCACTGCTGGACAAAGGCCTCTCGTATTAGGTACCTAAGCATACGGACGCATTAGGAAGTAAATACCCATAATCGCCACGCAGGGCAAGCTGTTGCCCATCATCCAATATTCAATAAATAATGGTCAGTGACACTTCGAATCCCTTAGTTGACTATTAGGGCACCCACGGGAAGAGTTGGGGTGGTAACAAATGTATTTCTATTGCCATCACCACACGGCCACTCAACTTATACTCATTACATACCATTTTACAAGAATCAGTTGTGAAATTCAGACGGATGCAAAATAATATTTTCTGAATCAGAGTTCGCTTATTATAATAAGAATTGTTTCCCAGCGGAAATACTCTAGATCTTTAAGTTCAATGGGTTCAAACAAGTTTTAATTTCTTAACAAGCCATGTGGACAGCACAAAAAATATTTTAACTACCTACCTATTTGCAGAAAGTATATTTTAAAATAAATATACAAAACCTTGCCTATCAATAATTATGTTTACACATAGGTAAGTAGGTGACT
Organism: Thaumatotibia leucotreta; assembly: GCA_025490895.1. Taxonomy (NCBI): domain Eukaryota; kingdom Metazoa; phylum Arthropoda; class Insecta; order Lepidoptera; family Tortricidae; genus Thaumatotibia; species Thaumatotibia leucotreta. Next base: position 26,244 of record JALPQI010001534.1, read on the forward strand.
ATCAAATTTGCTCAGTGTATTTTACAGGGATCTGTTACGAATTGAAACGGTCACATGTACAAAAATCATGCATTCAAACAAAGAAAAACAGGTGGGCAGGCAAATCGACAGGCAAACTATAACTTTCAGCCAGGCTATGAACAGGCACAGAGACGAACAGACAAACAGATCTTCTGATTTCATTAACGTGGAGGTTTACTTAGTTTTTAGGTCATGAAGACTTCAAATTTGAGAATTTAGGTATTCAGTTTAAATCAACGTTTTCTTCCGTATGGACCAACAGACACACAAACTTACTAGGAAGGTGATACGTTGTTTCCTGTAGTTGATTTTTATACGTATATAATAATTATGTATGTATTATGAATTAAAAAACCCACCAAGTGCGAGTCGGACTCCGTACCATTATCAATTTATCATAAAAAATACAGTTAAAACAACCTATCTCAAAAACTATAAGAGATACATCTTGTCTCTTTTTCGTTAATTAAATACGAGTATATGTATTTTACCATCTCTTTTACGCATTATGAAGTATGAAGATAAGTGTTTGTCAACTATCAATAAATTGTAGGAGGTGTATGGTGTGAAGTATTTATTTCGCTCATTTTGTTAGAGTAAGACGTATCTTTACTTATATATCATTGGCGGTTCATACAACACAATCCTCACCAAATATCATTACTTCCGAGTATTCCATTTATTGTTTCCGAGTAAATTGGATGTGACGGACAGACACGGACAGAGACGGACATGACTTGACGAATATAAGGTTTTCGTTTTTTGCAATTTTGGCAACGGAACCCCAAAAACAGTTTGCGAAATTAGGAGACGGTTATGAATAAAGGGGTTATAATCTTCCATATCACTACATAATATAAAACAAAGTCGCATTCTCTTGTCCCTATATCCCTATTGTATGCTTCAATCTTTACACCTACGCAACGGATTTCGATGCGTTTTTTTTTATCGATAGAGTGATTTAAGAAGAGAAGGTTTTAGGTAGACTATAAAACTTAAAATTATTTGAATAAAATAGTCTGCAAGTATAAAACCTGATAGGTTATCATTATAGGTCCATAAGAGATTGCCTAATCTAAAATCATAATGCCATGTTCATACCTACGTACAGATTAATAAAATTAGGACTCCAACTATTCAATATTTATTTAAGTATTTGTATGTATCTATTCTATATATTACATATTTTGTAGTTTAGTTCTCACACAAGCCTTGATTGAGTTTATTGTGGGACTAGGTTGATATGTGTAAGATGGTCACATGCTAAATATATTTATTTGTTCATATACTAATCGTCCAATAATAAAGAAATATTATTTTTTAAATTATGTTGTTATTATTCGAAACACGACAAAACATAGCTATATAAATATTTAATTATTTTTAGTGTTTCTTGTTATATCGGCAATATTTTAGGTAGGTACAATCAGCAGCAGATATTGCTTAACGAGTAGGGTGTTCACACACTCTAATAGTCGTGCATAGTTTATTTTGAAAACTCTGCCCGCTTAGCAATATCTGCTGCTGACTGTACATCATCTGAGAAAATTTCAACTAATTATCCATTAGATACATATTGGTGATAAGACAGACAGATGGACAGACAGTGAAGTATGAAGATGCCCAGGATCGCGCAAAGAGGAGGAAAGGTAGGTACGGACCCTGGCAAAAGCCGGGATAACGATAGGTAGAAACAGAAGAATAGCCTTCATAATAATATTACAGAAACGTGATTAAACTTAATGTTTGTACAAGTTATTTTCCAGTCATCCTTGTCGCACACGCATATTGGCGCGACTGGTGCGAGCAAGAGGGGAAGAATAGTAGTAGTAGTAGTAGTTGCATTTCGATGCAAGTGCAAAAAAAAAATTTTTTTCCACGAGGATGAAAGTCAATCACCCGAGTTAAAAAGAAGTTTTTACACGTGTATCGAACGACTTTTCTCATAACAAGTGCCTTAAAAAGAGAAATTAACGTACGAGAAGCGTGCGCAAAATTTTACTTCTCCGCACTAGTTAGGAAAAGTAAGTTACGCAGTCAATAAAGCTAGCTCATATCACAATAATATAGGAGGCGGGGACTTGACGCTAGGTAGGTTGACTTGTGGAGGAATGCCCCATGATATTAGTATAATAAATATGTTGTTTGATAACAGCCTAAAACAAGCCATAATATTACCGCGAGTTTTTTTTTCATCGTTTGTTTTCAAATTGTTCCAGTAATATGGTTTCTAAACCAGAGCTACTTTACTTTTTATTTTAATTGCGAGAAATTAAAATATACTAATTATTCATAGGTACACAATAACACGATAATTTTAACTGTGACTCTGCTCGGTCTGAGACGCTCATTTTGAGAGGTTACCGACAGTATGCAGCGCGCAGCGCCGTCTCACATGGTGATTGGTTGATTTGAAAAGGTAATGTCTTTGAGTGGACAGTTTGAATGAAATTATTTGAAAATATTACATGCGTAGCTAAAACTTTAGTATTGCTTTGTAAGTCTAATGACAGTAATGACTGTTGGAATATGTCAAGTGAAAAGTATATGGGTATTGTTATCTATTACATATTATAGATTGACAAGTTACACACCTATAACATACTGAATACTTTCGCTGTCCTGCAATATATGTGTACCTACACATAGTTATTTAAGCTACAGTTAGTCTCTAATACGACGACATTAGGTTCATATGATATGAATTCCATAATGAATTATACAACTCCAAAAGTAGTAAACACTCACTGAGTATTAGTTGCACAAATAATTGGGGTTTGATTGGTGGAATCTGATGTTTCAGGCTCGTGAGTTTGGTCGGTCTTAATATCCCGCCAAGCTGCTATCCTCCTGAAATTGTCACATTGGTGAATTTAATTTATTATACCTCCCTATCTGTTCTTTTTATTGAAATTAATAATAACTGACAAAGTTCGTGTCGCAATTGGCAATAGAATAAAGGTAATAATATGTATATCTACTACAGAATCATTTGAATCGTTACCTAACACAAAGATTAGCTGGCAAATTTAATGTGAGAGTAAAATGTGAGAGTGTCATAAATATAGAAGAAAAAATGTTCTAACTACTTTAAAAGCGGCTCGGGTATTCCGATAAACTCTTATCGCAGTACACGTGAGTACAGTTGTACTTATTAAATAGGTGTTTTAACTATTACGCTTCAAATTTTAAATTTTCGCTACGGCGAGATACTTACTATGTGGTGCCATGGTGAAGGAGTAACCCCGCTTCTACTCGACGCTTTTTCTTTTCCCCCCCAGATCAACGGTGTTTTCGGTACTCATTTTTATTCGTTCTGCCCATCGTTGTGGGCATGTTTATGATATCGATTTTATTCGAAACGAACACTTTTGCCTTGACTTGTGGAACAAAATTGCAAAATGTTGACTCATAGATGACATTGACTTTGCTGTGACAAATGAACAAAATATTTTGTGACCACTTACCAAAAAGTATTTTACGCGTCCATTTAAATTAAAGTCGTCAGCCTCGGTAGCCGAGTTAGTTGTGACCCTATCTATGAAGCTGGAGGTTCCGGGTTCGAATCCCAGTGAAAGCATTATTTTGTGTATTTTTTTTATCACAAATATTTGTTCCTTGATCGTGGCTATCTATGTGTTTAAGTATCTGTATGTAGTTACATGATATGTATCATCGCTTATTTCTTATTACCCACAACACAAGCCTTAATTTAAGCTTAAGATGTCCCGATATATTTATTTGTTTATTATTATTATTAATTTATAGCCACTTATTTTATTTATTACCTCTCAGATATTAATTAGTACCTATCATATTAATGTGCTCCTTTCTTCCAAACTGTTGTACAAGTTACGCTAAATGAGAATTAAAGTGAGCATCATAGTTAGATACAAAAGTAGCTACCTAACTACCTACTGGCTGTAATTCATAAAAAATACTGACCGATATATTGTATTTTGAGATCCGACCTGGCGAATCGAGGGATAAAATTTTACCGGATATTTTATTTGATAAAAACAATAACAACATACCTATTTTATGAATTACGCTTACTTTTAATAATCCATCTATTGACCGAATATATTACTAATTAGTGAGGTCATTTAACTAGCAGTTTTAAAGTGACATCTGTGATGGATATGGTTAAACTTACCTTGTCATCTGCCTCCATGTTAGTTTTCATGGATAGTATTATTCACGCACATATACAAAGGCAAAGAGCGAAATTGTATCAATTTTCAAATTGATAATTCAGAAATACTATACCACTTTTTGGACTTTTTTTTACATACGCGCCATCTACGGGATACGTACAACTTACTATCAAGGTTCAAAATTACAAAAAGTCTACTAATTAACAGAGTTAATGTCGACAAATTTGTATGAAAATCGCACAGGGACATCCACCTTAATGCAAAAAATTATTATTTTCTGTAGTATTTATTGAAAAGATCAATATTTTTCGATTACGGTGTATTAAAAGTGTTTGATGGGTACATATTTTTTATTGAAAAATTTGTTTTATTTTTTTAAATTTCGTTCTCTGAAAACGGTGTCGGCCATGATATGACGTCATAGGATCTTAAACTAAGGTGTGAAATCGAATTGGAGATCAAAAATGTAAACAAATGGGATACCACCACAAAAAAATAATCACGAGAGGGGGGTAATCTAAAATCATTGAAATACTTATAAAAAATGCGTATTTACCGTCACTGACGGTACGCAGAATTTTTAAATTTTTTACAAAGTTTTAATACAAAACATTAAGCGAAATATATATTTTTTTTAATGATGTGTTTCGCTACTTTTAATAAAATGTAAGGTGTTCAATTTATACTACTGGCAATGATAAGAAATCTTAAACATTTGGTTCGCAGTTATAACAATAACTAGTTTATTCGTAATTTAATACGGTAACAATACTAAGAACCATTTATAACTATGTACTTCAAAAATTAAAACAAGAGGGTGCACCAAATGACTGTTTTATTAATTTTTACTCCTAAAATTTTGCATTACAAAGTAGACAGATTTTTAGTATTTTTACCTACAAATCAATCATTTTTATATTTGAATCGAAATTGATTCGATCGTAACTAAGATGAAGACTGAAATTCGTTCCCTGACTATCCCACAGATTAAAGTAACACGACATTCATTTTCAAACATTGATTATGTTGATTATTTACATCATTCTAGCAAATTTTCTAGGTTTTATTTTTGTAATCAGGAACCGTCGACACTCAGATATATGTTTTTTATTGTCATATCCAAAAATATGTTAACGATTGTAATACTTTGTGTATCGAACATACTTTGACTTTCGCTTATCTATATCTACACATAAAACAATGTCTTAGGTTTAGTACCTGTAAAGATAGTTGTAAGTGAAGTGTTAAATAAAATAAAATAAAAAACCAATCTCAAAATGCGAAGTTAATTTACAAGGGTGTTAAAAACTACATTCGATATAAAACGTTTTAGACCCCTGGAATGTCACTTTAACATTGACTTTGTAATGTCATGTCATTGTCATAGATTGTTTACATTTTTGATCTCGAATTCCATTTCAGAGCTTAACTTCATGTCAAACCTTATACGAGTGAAATTCGCCATAGACATATAGGCATGTTGCTTTGCTGTGACATTGACATAACGTAAGCGACATGTCAAATGTTTGTTTTCGGTTTGAGTGACGTCACACCACAGATAATCCAAGCATTAACATGGCTAGTATCGTTTTCGCGCGGTAACGAAAGTTTAAATTTTAAGTTATAATTTTGCGGTTTTCTAGGTCGTGAAAAAATATATTTATATATTTATATATTTTTTCCGTTAATCTGATATTGATTAATAATATACGACAAACTTTAAAAATGGGTCAAGTAGCCTATTTGCTAATGTGAAAAGTTATACAGTAAAGTACTGTCTGCAATATCGAATCTACGAACCCTAAAAACGGTAATGGTTGTAGGTAAACAAACATCCTATTTAAAAACGTCAACGTATTTTCCGAATCGGAATTAGACAATAGGCTCTTTCCATAATTTACATAACACGTGCTTTCAATGAAATCTAATTTCCATTCGGTGCCCAAGACGTTTTGAAGCTAGATCGGTCGGTTCAGGACTCAGGACATAACAGGTCTATAGTATAGGACCTTATAAGGTCAGAACATTTTAAAATGCAGGTTCGTGGACCTATGTGCGCTGAATTCTACTCGGCGAAGAGGTTGGGTTACGTTTAGCCGTGTAGGTTCTGCTAATAGGTGTAGTTAGCTCTCGCGTTCTTTTTTTTTTCAAGCAGCTGAAAACGCGGTCAGAAAATCCTTTTTGTTGGTGGTACGTGGGACTTGGCCGTGTGGTGACGGCAGAAAGAATACATTTGTCACCACCCCAACTCCTCCTGCGGGAGGAGTTTGGGTGGTGACAAATGTGGAGGGGTTTTCAACTAAATGACTCACATAATGTACCTGCCTACCTGCCTGTGCCCTGTGCTAATTTAGATTCACATCAATAGCAGACAGTAGCAATTGCTAACGTAGGTATTTAAATATAACATTTTCGTATGAAATTAAAGCGATGTTTCTGTTTTTTTTTTTCAGTCCGCAACCGGCTAAGAACATTCCTATTCGGCCAGTCTCCGAGGACGACAGTCTCGAGCTCCTGTTGGACAACAACGACTTGCACATCCTGGACTACTCGCCGACGCTCAAGACCCTCTGCATACTCAAGGTTTTGGAATACAACCTGGACTATTGCGCGGTGCCTCGCCATATTATGTAAGTTTGTGGGTTATTTATTCACAACAAGCTTCCAATGACATGTACAAACTAACACCAGCCAATGGTAACGACAGCAGGCGTAGTTGTGTTTTAAAACCCGTATTTTTCCAAAACAAATGGTCGTTTAAAAAAAAAAGAAAATTTTCTGAACTTTGTAAATTTTCTCAGTTGGGTATACGTTAAGTTCCAAGAGTGATGAACTAATTTCTCGACTTAGCATACCTCGTATTTAAATAAATATACCCAACAAAGTAAGTTTACAAACTTCTGCGACTTCCTATTCACGTTACCATGCAATAAATCTACAGTTCGAAGTTATGACTATGGTTGCTTTCGCATACATGAAGAAAGGAAATTTCCAAATTAAATGTTAGTTTGACTATTAATGATAGGTATAACATATCTACATATGTTATTATACCTAGGTATCATAAAAACGTTACATTTGTCCATTACGATAAATCAGATGGTAGTTATATAAACTCACCTCAACGTACGTAAACCTTATTGCATTTGCTTAATGGCCAGTTAGCAAATAAACTGATTACTATATAATTTTGTTTCAGTATGGACATCCGAAGCATGTCCCAACCGAACCGCATCAGCAGATCCATCAACCAGGCTGGCTGAACGCGAGAAAGTGCATGTGCTTGCTATTCAGCAAACTCATGCGCTGTGTTACACGAAGTTGCTATTTTTTTGCTAAGCACATTTGGTGCAATGCAACTGTACCATATTTACTCGTGTGTCTTTTATTAGTCCTTTTGTCAAGTCATTCTCTGAAGAACTAATACAAGTTGATTACGCAAACGATACAAATTTTGATTAAAATTTCTTTTAATAGTTTTATTTACGTTTTGTTAAAATTTTGGAATGCTGATATATGATATATTGGCCTAACAAGCCATGAAAAACGCTGACTCTCCACCTAACACTGCTTGTATGGTCTGACTATAGACTTTCAAGGCCAATGATGATATATTAAATGCACCATATCGCATTGAAGGCTTTTGATAGAGAGTGATATACAGAGTCATAAGTAATTACACTAATTACCTACGTGGCCCTGAGATATGGATACCAGAGGCGCACCGCGCCATGTGATACCTATTGATATATATGTTCAATTCGCATAGGTATTGACTACTAATAAAAAAAAAATTGTTTTGAAATATTTTTTTAATCAACGTTCAAGTATTAGAATGTGTTTGCGTGGTCTTCTTGAATATGTGCGAGTAGTTACTAATAAATGAGCTTTATATTTGTATAGGTAACTAGCCAGAGCCTAATGTTCGTCTAAATATGATAGTGATTAAATTTGTCATTCATATCTTATTAGGGGTTTAAAAAATGTAGGAAATTTTACAATAGAAATAGAATAGAACAAATTAAATCATGTGGATTTTAGAGATCTTAAGATTTTATCTAATCTAGTCCTATCAACTGAATGTAATCACATAACCGTCAGTGCATCCTTGAAAGACTATATCAGCGGAGCTATGGGCACGAATATTTTATGATTCGGGCAAAGTTAAATCTCATTATACAATACAGTGGACGCACTATCATCCGGCGCTCGGACAGAGTCCAGTAGGCTGTGTTGCCACAAATTATTAACGCCTGTATAAGGCTGCCTTTCCACCAGAGATGTGCGAGGATGTGTTTCCATACAAATGACACCTATTAATGACTCGAGCGAGGTGTCATTTATATGGAAACACATCCTCGCACATCTCTGGTGGAAACGCAGCCTAAAAGAGTGCTTTTCGTAAGTCTACCTACTGTAAAATCGGTTTAACAAGGCCAACATCATAAAATATTTGTCAGAGTGACTGACGTTGTGAGAGAGAAGCCGGTTTTTCATTCTCATTTGACTCTCGTTTAATATTCGTCGTTTTTTCTGTGAAAGTCCGGTGGCTATAATATATAAGGTGTAGTGTAGAACCACACAGGGGGGTTACCATGACGTACTAATGCGATTCAGTTTAGGTCGAGAGAAAGGGACAAGGCTATACGAGTCGTATATCACTGTCCCTTTCCCTGAACCTAAACTGAATCTCATTAGTACGTTTAATGGTAACCCCCCTGTACTTAATACTAAAATGTTACTATGTGTCTTAAAAAAATATTTGATTGCATTTTTTGTCTTGGAAATGAACGGATCATATGATTGAATGGCATGGCATGCAGCTAATAAATTTATAGTTAATTGTCTTAAAGATCTATGTTATAAAGTAGACATCTACTGGTATAGGTGTGTAACTATAAGCATAATAAATCCGTAGCGTACAATTATCTCATCTCATGAAGTCGACGTGTTGGGTTCTATTTATAAGCTTGCCAACAAGGATAACAACTAGGACCTTAGTTTATTTCTAAAGAAATAAACCATTTCATTGAAGAAGTATTTCAAGTAGTATTTTCAAATGAAATAATTGTGGAAAGTAAAGTTTATGATTTGAACCTTTGCTTCTCTCGACTGCCCACCAATGATATTACACTATTAGCTAATAGTACCTATCGAATTATTTTTTTAATACTATTTGACTGTACGATTGCATAGAATTTGTTTTATATATATTATAAATAAATAATATGACATAATATGGGTTTTCTTCATTTAAGTGACTCAATTTCATGTACATAAATGTGTCTTGTGCCCTAGTAAATACCTTATCATTGTGTTCTGTGCCATAGATCAGAGAAAAAAGATGGTATAAAAGTGATGCAATTTTATTCATCTTCCTTAACAATATGCTTTTTCCGTTCTGGCACAAGAGGCACAGTGCCTGGCTTGCTATGTGCGCGCCGGTTTGCCTCCTTCCTCTTGCCCTTCTCCTTGATAGTCTTGATTTCCTTCTGCGCGTTGAGGATGTGTTTCGGCACGTGCCTGTGCCGAGCTATTCGCCTGATTTGAGGATGATTAGCGAATTTCTCTTTGAGAGCTTCAGAGTAATTGAGGGCGGTTCGTTCGCGTGGCTTCAACTGTAAGCAAACAGAATTATTAGACAGTGTCCCAACTGAACCTAAAACCACAAATTAAATCTGCAGTAGATAGTTCCATTGTTAGGGTGCGGCTCCACTGACGCGGAGCGGAGTGGTGCTGTGGGAGCTCGGCCAATGAGACCGCATCACAGTGTTTCGAAATTTGATTTTGAAGAATGTAATTGGTCTATTTTACACATCTCCACTCCTCTCCGCGTCAGTGGAGCCGCACCCTTATTGTCATAGCTGTCACATTCTAATCAGTATGTGACCATGTCACAATCCAAACTAACTTAAGCCCCTTGGCTCAATTACTTTCACCATCTGGATCTTGTCTGCAAACTTTGTGCATTTTACTATAACTTGATGGGCACTAATGATACAGGCTGATATGAATACCTTCACTCACACAAATATGTAACCTAGTTATGTCAACTTAATTGACAATTTAACTGCTTGTTACGAAACAATACTTATGAAATCAATACTTACTACACCAAGTTTCTCAGAAGCTCTAGCTTTCCACATCCTTATATTCATTTCATCAGATCCAGTGAGAACATATTTATCATCCAGAGACCACTTCACACATGTCAGCCTTTGCATTCTCTTTGTATGGTATACATCTCGGGAGTGGCCCTTAAGACTTTCAAATATCCTCACAGTTTTGTCATAACTGCCGGCTACAAATTCCCTGCCTGTTGGAGAGTAGTCAACATCTACTACTGCTGAGGTATGGTCCACGTGAATATTGATGGGTTGTTTTAGTTTTCTGATGTCAAAAGTATACAAACTGAAAATAACAAATTATTATTTACTGTGAGCTATGCAGAAAGCCAAGATCTTACATCACATTAGTTCAGATTAGGCTGTGATACTGATATTTCTGATATTCAACAAGGCAAAGATTAGACATACTACTGATGTGTAGACACTTTATTTGAAGTGGTACAAGTTTATTTTGGATGATATTATTATTTGCATTATCAAGACATAACTTTAACAAGCATGAAGCATCCAACCAGAGAAAAGGAAATAATTATCAAACCAGTGTTTATTTGCATAGTACTACTTTTGACCACCACAGTCAGCTATAGACAATAATACATATAGCTTAAAAATCATGATTGCCTGGTGTCAGTGTCACAATAATAATGTTTCGCCCCTTGGCTGTCAAAAGGTTAATTAAAATTAAGGTGGAATTTAACTATAAGCAGTATTGTACTAATATTACATAATTTAACAACAAAGAAGTATGATCTACACACAAAATATGGCAATAGCTTACTTGTAATCTTCATTAGCTACAGTGAATATGAAGGCTTCCATAGGGTTCCAGGAGAGTGCATTTGGGCGTAACTCCATCACCACCCGCCTCAGAGGGCCTGTTTCACGGCAATCATACAGAATCACACTCCGATCACTAGCACATGAAGCCAGAATATTGGTTTCTACCTGAAATGTTGTAACAAAACAAAATTTTCATATTTTGGAAGAAACACATTGGAGTGCATTTTTTTAAAGTGAATATTACAGTGTATTGTTTATTTGTTTCAGCATTATATGGAATATTCTATTTGTAATTTATTATTCCATGAAATGAAAATGAATTATGATAATATAAATTACCTGGTTAAATGCTACATGATGAAGACTATCAACTCCCCATTTGAAGATTTTAATAGGCTCATTTCTGGTATTCTCCCAAAGCTGGCAATGCTCGCCGCAGGTTGCAAAAATTGGCTTTTGTCTGTGATGAGTTATTCCCGAAACAACTGAAGCACTCAGAAGTGTGTTTACGGGATCTTCATCATCGTCATCTAAGACTTCCGTTTTCCAAGTCTTAATAGTTTTATCATCACCAACACTTGTGAAAGTTTTCCCTTTTGGAGTGTAACATATACTTCTGACCCAACCTTCATGAGCAATAAAATTTCTTGTACATTTTTTTGTAGCCAAGTCCCAAATTCGTATTTCTCCGTCAAATGCCCCGCTAGCCAATACCGCGAGCCTACTAGGGTGTTTGGCCATACATGATACTCCATCTCTGTGACCGTCAAGGCTCCCAATGAAGGGTTTGGCGAATACTCTCTCTAGTTTTACAGCATTCAATGCTCGGACATACTCACGTGGCGCTTCTAGTGGATGTAAAGCTGGATCATAATTTCTCGGCACTGAAAATCAATACACAGATATATTTTTTTAATTTAACTTTAGTAGTGAAGTATTACAGTTTATTAAGTAATTATATTAATGTTGTATTGATGTCAACATAACCTAAAACAAAAAATAATAATTTATTCTTACATTTGTGAATGTCCCTTTTAGTAGCCCGAAGATAATCTTCAGGGTTTCTGCTTATTACTTTTATCTTTACTTTCGACATATTAACGACTGTAAAAATATTTAACCACGAATGAAATCAAATTGTATCAAGCAGACCATGCTCAACTTGTATCGCGTATTAAACTACCTACTGACAGTGACACTGAGTACACTGACAGCGACAATGACATTGACAGCTGACTGAGGTGCAACCAATCCGCAACCAAGGAATACTCGAACTAATATGCCTTCTACATATCCGCCTGCATGTAGACTGTAAGTTATTTGTTTAATTCGTCCTTTTTAATAGCCGCTGTGAAACTGTCCATGTTCTATTTTTTATTCAATATAATATTATAATGCATTGAATAATTGGCGTTTAATTGACAGCCCTGCACTCCGCTATCACGATCTCTAGCTGCACCCTCTACTCTGCTAATAGTTTGGTTAACAACTGTGGTTAAAGCTGTGTATAAAATATGATTTTTGTTTTGAGCTGTACAATTATCTGCCCAAAATACAAAGTGCCTTACGTCACGCTTTTCATCCATGAACGCCAAAAAAGCATTTACTCTATATATCCATCTCTGCCCGACATCGCTTCGTGCCATAAAATGAAGTAACTGTTACATTGACTGTCCTTGTTACTCTTCAGAGGTGAAAATGTCAAGTTAAATACTACTAAAAGGTTAAATACTACTAAACGGCTTGTAAATAAAATATGCGTATAGGTAGGTCCTACCTATACGCATATTTTATTTATTATTATTTATGTAGATACTAGATAGTAGTGATAACAATTAATGTAAATGTATTTGCTACGCCCATCAGGGTTCATGTTACATATGTTGTTCATGAGTGCAATTTAATAAATAAATGATAAATAAATAAATGATGAGACTTATACGCATATGTGAATCTCAGCACTCGCGCGGTTGATCACGCTTTATAAACGTATAATTTTAAACATTGCGCATTTGTGACTGCTGCATCGAGCTCAAGTTTCTGCGAAACTTGTGTCTTAAAGTAAATAAGAAGTTAGCAATATCACCATTGCCGGAAATAAGGGGCTAATATCATACTGCGCCATGTTTTTTGATATTATCGTATTTTATAATGTCTTTGTTCTCGCATTAAATGTAAACTTTTTCATACGATACTCGCCTGACGATTGTTGCATACGATTTCTCAGCCCAAAACGTGCGAGAAACTCGCACCATGTAAATGTGGCCTTAAAATCTCTCGCAATGCTCGCCAGCACCGTGTAATCCGTGTATACTAAATGGACGCGATGGGTACGTTTGAGTATTATTTGGTCGTACATTATTGGGTTGTGCATGAATGGTATAATTATAATTTAAAACAAGTTTTACAAATGTACATTTAATTGAAATTGATAATTAATATTACCGAATTTATACATCTCAAAATATGATATACATTTATAAATTGCCAAATTTAATAAAACTAATGTCACTAATATTACTTACAACGAGGCCGAGGCAGTGTAAAACCGCGTGACAGCCACAGCTGTCAGCTGTCAGTGACAAATGACAATCGAACGAAAAGAAAAACTAGAAAAAGGGGAAAAAAAATAGTTTACGAATTGATGTTCATTGAGGTGTACGCGTGTTATACTAAATACTTTTAAATTATTGAGATCGATCTCCTAAGCAGCCCTACGATCTTCTGTAGCCCGATAATCAATTAAAATTGAATCATAAGGGAAGCGAGTTGTTATGGAATCGTAGATTTTCAGCTCGGTAAGTGGATATTATTTAGTTTGTTTGATAGACCTCTTGTGATAGTTGTTCAAGTTGTTGTGATGGTGACATCCATCGGCCAATATCGTGGACCATTACCGTATAATAATAAAAAGTAAAATTGTACGTAATCTGAATAAGAGCCCCTATTTGGATACTTGAAATGTCCTTCCAAGTATAAAAAAGAACTGCTCGTCTCTTAATCATAATTATGCTCAGCAATTTCCTATGAACACGAGATACAAGATCGAATGATGTTTAATATCTATTTTCGTTGCTCGCAATTAGTTGCTGTCCTCAGAGAGAAGAAATTAACTTTCTAATTTAAAATCTATTGAAACAGCTTCCCAAGGAAAACTTTATTTATAAGGTAACATTTCACATTTCTCATTTATTTTCACATTTACAATAACTACATTGCATTATCAGAAGTTTTGGGATCAACAGATACTCTAAGAGGTACATTATTTTATCACAAATATGCATATTATTTTCAATTAAGATTAATAGATAGGTATTCTTTAAAATACTTGGTCGTAATAATTATAAAATAATGTGGTTTGTACAAACCACATCCCAACCCAAGAACTTGTGTAAATAATTCTTTCATTTCCTAATCAGCTAATAATAGATTGTCAAAAAAGTTGTAACTTTAAAATATATTATCAGAAAAGGTGTTTAACACCTTCACGGACACTACTCCAGAGTCCAGACACAATAGAAGAAACAATGAGATTATGCCTATAGGCGTTTAGTGTCCGCGCGTGTCGGCTTTAGAATACCAAAAATCCTTGGGATGTGTGGGGTATTAATAGAAAGGTCTTTGAAAATGATATGAAGGTTTATAAATCTCATTTTTATTTAAGCAAATCGTTTTCGAGATATCAGCTCTCAAAGTCTGAAAAATGTGTCCCCCTCTATTTTTTAAACTACATGATTTAAAATTCTAAAAAAAATACATGTTATGCACATTGTTAAGCTCTATCAACGATTTTTGGTTTGATTAAATTATCTCCTATAGTTTTTGAGGTAGGTTAATTTAACTGTATTTTTTAAATAATAAATTGATAATGGTCCGGAACCGTTCGCGCTCGAGTCCGACTCGCACATGGCAGGTTTTTTTTTATTAAAATTACTTCACACCAGAATTTCTCAAAGAAAAAAAAATAAACTCGAAAACTACAAAAAATCGGCTAACATACTTGGGGTATATTCTGTAGCCCATGTCTGGTTTGGACCATCCTGTATGTAAATGTGAAACAATTTCTAATAGATTCACTTTCTGTTTTCTGAAGCATATACATACATATATTATATTCTATTATAAATAGGTATGTCCTCATAACACATTGCCAAAGATGAAAGATGAAGTGGCCTCAACTATGTGGGTGGATGTCAATATACTTAAACACACCTACACAACTTTAGTTTCACATGATTCTTTTCATGTTATTTGTTTGCCCTTATATTTCAAATTACTACATCAAATTATCACTTGTTCCTGACTGCAGATAGTGCAGATATATTGCAGATTCTGTGTGTCGTAATAATAACGTATTTATTTATTAAACGCCATCACACACACATAGTCATAATATAAATTTATATACCATAAGATTTGTTATTTTTCCACAGAACATTGAAAGTTAGTTTGTTTTAGTTTTTCTATGATTTTTAATAGCCTCATAACCTTAATGTAGTACCTATTTATTATAAATTTCAACTATGCTTATGTGTTTCTCAAGTTTCTCTAAAAAGGAGTCCAATGAGCATACACCTGTATGTAGATGAAAATGATTCTATGCAGGTTTATTTTTTGGTGGGAACCTTAAAAACCATATAAGTTATTGTTTATGTTCATTGTTCATTGAATTTTAAACATGAGCTTCCACAGTCTACTATAATTCCCTACAGTAATGCAACACCTCTGATGTCGCGCGATGCCGCTGCCAGCGTAGATACTTATGCTATCACATGCAAAAATGCTAAGGATGTCACAAAATTTAAAATAAATCAATTGTGAGTACCTATTTAAGTCCATGTAATTATTTATTCATGCATAAGTATTGCACTGCTAAATATATATGTGATACTTGCATTTTGGATACATTTAGTTGTCTATTATAAATCATAAATTTTACTAATCATAAATAGTAAAGGAAAAATACCTACTTTACCAATACCTACCTAATAATGGTTTATGTGTCTATTAAAAAAAATTTCTTGTAACTCTTATAGGTATAAAAAAACACGTACGTTCCTGCCATTCGCGCGCGGTACTACAAACTAAGCTAGTTTGTGGTAGTACATACAGTATACACTACGCGGCTCGCACCGCCGGGTCCCCCGCGAGTCCCTCCTTTGCTCTGCGCAAGTACATTCTCAGCGCTACTGTAGGGAATTAATTGTAATACTGTGACTCTACCTACTACTAGAGTTATGGAACCCTGATAAACATAATCAAATAAAAACCGGCCAAGAGCATGTCGGGCCATGCTCAGTGTAGGGTTCCTTAGTAATTCAAAAACGGCTGGGCCGATTATGTTCGAAATAGTTTTATTCTAAAGTATTCTATAAGCCCACTATTCATAATTTTACGGATCAAATGTTAAGGGGGGATACATTTTTTTTTCTTCTGGAGCGATTTTCTCCGAAAATATTGACTTAAAAAAAAACTTTTTCGAAAAACCCTTATTCTTTTTAAAAGATCTATTCAATGATATCCCACACTATAGGATTACAGCAAATAAAAAAAAATATTCCCACTTCACCGGTTGGGGAGGGGAGGTACCCGAAAAAAATGTCTTTTTATTGTTTTTATTGTACCACTTTGTTGGCATGATTAATATGTATACCTGTACCAAATTGCAGTTTTCTAGTATTAACGGCCACTGAGCTATGCTGCGACAGACAGACAGACGGACACGGCGAGACTATAAGAGTTTCGTTTTTGTCATTTTGGCTACGGAACCCTAAAAACCGTATTCCTAGACCATGTTTTATCGTTTTGTACCGACTAGAAGCGCACAGAGCCGCAGGAAGACATTCCAGATAATTCCTGTAAACAAATACCGCTCGCCGCGTCACCAGCTAGCGAGTCCAGTCCGCCGCATCGATTCTACGAGACCGTTCCATATTGTTCCACGCGTCTATATAAATGTGAAATAATTATTATTTAAACGAGTCACGACACATATGAACAGAACTCTGATAAGGTCATCGGCTCGCTGCTAGCTTCTGAGCGGTAGTCATTTGTTCGTTGACCCGCACTACTCTCCCGGCGCCGGTCAAATGCGGAAACCGAAACATTTACTCTAAATCTGTGTTTAGAACTTGAACGGAGCTTAAAAGCTGTGCCGTCGATAGTAATGAGAGGCTTCGTGGCCCGAGCAGTTTCTTAGGGAGTGTGCTACAAGTTCTTATTTAATTATTGTGACTTGTTTGTGGTACCAATTCAGTGTCAGTTGTTAGGTACTGAAAATCCAAGGAAAGGAAAACTTTTTCTCCAAAGGTAATAAAAAGTTGAAGTTAAAATAGTTTAGCTTTACATTGTATGACATCATCCAAAAGTAACAGTTTGAGCTTTGATTATGGTATCTATCTAGGTACACCCACACTAAACTTAATATTCTGAGTGTAACGAGAATGTTGCGTCCCGAAATTCAGCGCAGATTTTTATACACCCGCATATTAAACAGCAGAGTAGTAACATCTGCTATAATCATTACGATGGGGACGCCGACAATGTTTCTCTTCATTGGATGATTGATAACAATCGTATAGGTATAGCAACGTTACAGTGAGGATGCGCTACGTGTCACGTACACTATTATGTTATGTCATCTAAAAAATAGACCATGTTTGTGCGATTTAATTAGCGCAATGCTTAATTTCGGCGCTTGTCAATTTATGACATCAATGGATTTAAAAACCAACTAATCAACCGAAAACTTTGACTATCTCAGGATTAATAACGCAAACGCCATAAGTAATCGATGCCATAAGTATCATGTACAATTTTTGTACACCTTTTAAAAAAATATTCATGTCTGACAAAACCATTTTCTTTAATATTTTTGCGTAATATAAATCGTAGAAATTCAATCTCCACCAGGCCATCACGTATTTATTCATGCATAATGGAGGCACGTATTCTTCTGTAAAACTAATAGTGTATTGATCAAATATCCTAATTGGTAATGAAACACACAAAACTAATAATCTACTCTTGCACAACTCGCTTCGCTTGATCTCTAATACTCGTATTATGTAATTCGATACTCGTACAGCCAACCTATCGGAACCCTAAGTCATTCGGGAGCTTTGTCAAGTAACGAAATAGACCGAAATGTAGGTACGATAATCCTTTATCTTTCTTATTTTGACACAGTTCTACAGTGGCCTAGGATTCCCATTCTCTTGAGTACTTACTATTAAAAGTTATGAATAAGTATACATAGCTGTATTTAGGTCAGATAATTTTTTCACTCATCTAACGTTTTTTCAGATTTTGTTATATCAAATCAAATGCCCAATTAGTTTTTTAATATGTTTATTTTCAAAACTACAATTTATGTACATAGATTAAATCTAACTAATCTACTTAACCTAACCTATATCTAAGATTGGCCCTTGTGGCATTGTACCGAGGATGCTGGCGGCATTTCCTCGCTGTATCGCAATACTGATGCGTTGTGCGAGGAAGTCCACAATTAGTTAAACCCAAAACTGCATAATATATTACGGCCAGGGCTCGAGACCTCCTTAATGTCATGTCCATTGATGCTCCACAGATTGACATATTTTTCGACAGTGTTGGTGGTTTTGCCAGGAAGCTTTTAATGTTCCTGGATACATATTATAGATAGTTGTCTTACTGTTGTACCTAATTAATATTATTGACTGATTTTTAATTATTTGTTTGTATTTTGTCTAGTTATTCAATTTTTATTTTCTTATAATTCGTAGAATATGCATGTATAGCGTAATCAATTAATGTGTAAGCGATTTGGTGTCTGTACTGTTATGCTTATATATGACTTAATAAATAAAATAAAAAAAATTAAAAAAAAATGTCGCGGTAGGGACCCATTATCACATTTCACATACCTATCTAATCTAGGTAACCTATAGTTACTGTCAGATATTGGGATTTGTGTAACAGAAGGGAAAATAGTCTTTGAGTGAGCTTATGGGAGGTTTGTAAGAATTCGTATTGCAACCGGACATCGAAAATATCTACATAATTTCAACACCCAAGTTTTTATTTCGTATTAAATAATAATACGAAATAAAAAGCTGGGGTAAGAGTAAACGCAGATCGTTTTGAGTGCCTCGTCCGTTTGGCAATTATTATTGATAGTGTTGGTGCTGTACGATACGATAGATAAGTCGATGTGCATCGCATGGTATGCTGTGAGAGTTGGACGATTCTCGAAACCATCCTGCCAATCGTTAATGTACAATAGGTATACATAATACCAATTGAACCCTGCAAATGACCGGTGCACCATGCGTTGACGCGGATTTGCGGAGGCACAAAAGGCACCGATTACTTACCGTGACATACAGTCAACGCCCTGTCCGTTCTCATTGCAAAAAAAAGTATACCTTACATTTACTTGATTTGACCGGTTTGGCCAAAAAACTGTACTTATCAAACATTTCGTCGGATGACTCCAGCAATCCAACCGATTAGGTACCTACCTACGTAAACCCCACGTCTGAGTGAATATAGGTATAATATAGGAATATATTCTTTAGTTTTTAAATGATACTAAGTGGTAGGAGTTGGACTAGGTAGTATATAGAATTACTTCTAAAAGATTGTAGGTACTTGCTTTTAAAATAAGTGGCGATTAAGTTTTAGATATCAACGAACATCACACAGTGTATCAGTTGTTATCAGTTATTCTTCTGGATGTTTAATTATTGAGCGAAACATGGAAACTGTTTTAAATAATTATATTCCACGATAGGTATAGTAGGGGTCACGGTCCATACAAAGTTGAGAAAAATTGTGCGCTGCGAGTTACAGTTTTGTAATTTTAACCAGACCTAGAGGGTCTCAAAATAGTTGTTTTTAGATGTGGAGGGAAAACCAATTCCCCCCCTGAGCGAGGGGGGAGGGGGGTGAATATGCATGCGGAAGAGTTGCGTTTAATATTTTTTTACTAATTAATAAGGCCTACTATGCATTGTTTGGTATCATTTTCGTGTAAAACGGACCTGGACAATTCATTTTTTATCATAAACATGAGCAATTTCATATAAAAATGTAGATTTTTTGGAGTAAAAGTAAAAAAGTTGCCGTTTTTATTTCAATTTAAGCGTCATATAAGTATTAAAAAACAAACTTATCCAATTTGAAAAAATTGTGTAAGATAGCATATTTATTGCAGTTTTTAAAAATATACACATTTTGTAGTCTTTCATACAAAATATCACTGAAAAAAAAATTTACCTGACGCGTACCTTCAACAAAAACCTCCGCGTAATCTCAAAAAAGAGACTTTTGTGCCGGCAACTGCTCATAGATTATACATATTTTTGTACTTACATATTATTGTTCATATTACAATTGTAAATATTTAATGATACGAAAGTAAATTCATATTTTCTGATCTTCTTTTTTTAAATAACCTATCTTAGGTTAAGAGTATTAAGAATTTTATTTGTACAGATTAAATTTTTAGATTTTATCGATTATTGTATACCCCGTGTAGGTATATTATATATCTGGTCTATCTGATCACATGTATGGTACCTATCTGATCATATGGATCGGAATGGGTAATCATTTTTACAAGTGTCATTAGGTAATGATCTCATTACCAAAGACGATAAAGGTAATTTTCACTAACCGGATGGACCTAATGGAATTTGACAATAAATTGTCATTATTACCATATCAGCCGAAAGACGTCCACTGCTGAACATAGGCCTCCCCCAAAGATTGCCACAATGACTGCTCCTGCGCCACTCGCATCCAGCGGACTCCTGAGACCTTCACTGTCCACCGTGTGGCACCTGTCCACCTACCCACGCTGTGCCTTCCACCTGCGAGGCCGCCGCATGGCCACATCGGTTCTACGTGCAATGTGCCCCGCCCACTGCCACTTAGTTTAGTGATTCGGAGAGCTATGGAGCTATACTTTGGTTCTGCTGCGGATCGTCTCATTTCTAATACGACCTCGCAGACTCCCACCATAGCCCTCTTCATTGCCCTGTGGGTGACTTTAAGCTTTCTTATGAGGCCCATTCTAAGCGACAACGTTTCAGGTCACTGTACGTATGTCACCACTCTTTTAAATCTTTGATCAGTGTATATTGCCACACTGATCAAATACTTTTGTCTTCAAGAACTGAGGAATATTGGACGAAAAGATGTGTCGTAAACGCTGCCCAACCTAGTCGGATTCGATGATTGACCTCTTACTCAAAGTTGGACCTACCTGACTGGGTAGCTTGTCCTAGGTATATTATAGTCGTCTACACCTTCGAGTTTAGTCTCCGATTGTAATGGGAGTTTTCGTCTTATCCATGTTCATCCTAAGACGAACTCGCTCGAAGGCGCTACTGAGATCAGCGAGCATCGTACTGAAATCTTCCAAGGTCTCAGCTAAGACCACTGTATCATCAGCAAATCGAAGTGAGTGAGATACTCGCTGTTTATCTTGATACTCACCTTTTCCAGTCCAGTCTTAAAGACATCTTCCAGTGCAGCGATAAACAGATTAGGGGAGATGACACCTCCTTGCCTGACTCCCCGCTGCAGTATAATATGCTTCAAGCTCTGGTCTTGGAGTCGGATTGACATAGTGGTGCTTTCAGACAAACACCTCAACATTTCGACATAGCGGTAGTCTACTTGGTACCGTTAAAGAGACTGTAGTACTGCCCAGAGTTTCGATCAAATCGAAGGCCTTGGGGGTTACCATGACGTACTAATGTGATTCAGTTTAGGTTCTGGGAAAGGGGCAGTGATACACGACTCGTATAGCCTTGTCCCTTTCTCTCGACCTAAATTGAACCGCATTAGTACGTCATGGAAACCCCCCTTATCGTAGTCCACAAACACTAAACGCTAAACAGAGGGGCAGAAGAACAGTACCACCACTCTTCTGTTCCATGCCTAATGCGTTCTCCCTTCCGGAGTTGAACAATTTCTGAAGGGTCATAAGGTTTGGTTTACCACCTGGCTTCAGATGCTCAGCTATAATTCCGTCTTCCCCAGACGCCCTGTTATGTTTGAGCTGTTCAAGAGCCATTCTAATATCACATAGGCTGATGTCTCGGATATCCTCTGTACAGTGCCGGGTCAGTCACTTACTTCATAAGAAATTTATCAATTATCAAATTCCGTGTGAAATAAACGTTTAACCCGGGTTGCTTGGTTAACCCAGGTTGAAGCAATTTGCCCTAACAGACATTATGGAGTATTTTGTTTACGCAAAATCGCTAAATTCCCGCAGTAGAAACGTACTGTCAACAATAAGTCAAAGCAACGTCCCTTTTATATTCGAGGTACGCGACAGGTGCAATTTTTTTACAACTTATTTTTCCCACAATGTCGTAACAGATGTGCTTACCATAGAAAAAATCAACTGCGAAAGACTCTGGTTGTCACGGGATTCGAACCCGCTTCCTCTGGATTGCCGGTCCAACGTGCTTCCAATTACACCAGACGACCTTCCGTCGATCACAGCGAATTTTTCCAATGGTATTGTGAATCTAATCACTAGCGACATCTGTACGTAATGTTTCGAAGGTACTACAACCTTAAGCCACACTCCTAAGACGTATGTCTCACATAATCGTCTGCAAACTCGGCAACTCTCCGTTGCGTTGAATTTGCCAGAGAGGGCGCTGTAATCAATACAAGATTAGAAAACATCAATTTATTTTTATAATTAAACAAATTGATATTGAAGTTACTTTTTTACAATGCGGATAATCCCACAATGTCGTAACAGATGTGCTTACCATAGAAAAAATCAACTGCGAAAGACTCTGGTTGTCACGGGATTCGAACCCGCTTCCTCTGGATTGCCGGTCCAACGTGCTTCCAATTACACCAGACGACCTTCCGTCGATCACAGCGAATTTTTCCAATGGTATTGTGAATCTAATCACTAGCGACATCTGTACGTAATGTTTCGAAGGTACTACAACCTTAAGCCACACTCCTAAGACGTATGTCTCACATAATCGTCTGCAAACTCGGCAACTCTCTTATTTTTGCACGGAAAGTTCCAAAAAGTATATATTTTTGAAAACTACAATAAATAGGCTATCTTGTAGTATTTTTTTTATTTTCATATATTTATGTGGTAATACTTATATAACGCAACAATCAAAATAAAAACGGTGATTATTTTACCTTTATACCAATAATTTTTTTTTTATGTATGATATCCTCATGTTTATTATCAAAAATGAATTCCCCGTGTCTGATTTATATGAAAATGATACCAAACAATGAATAGTAGGCCTAAATATTAGACGAAAAAAATTTAAACACAACCCTTCCGTTTGCACATTCACCCCCCTCCCCCCTCGTTCAGGGAGGGAATTGGTTTTCCCTCCACATCTAAAAATATTTATTTTAACACCCTCTAGCTCTGGTAAAAATTACAAAACTGTAACTCACAGCGCACAATTTTTTCCATTTGGACCTCTACTAGTACCTTCAAACAGAATGGTAAAACAAATATTTTTAAAAGCTATTGTGTTGCACTAAGTACTTATTTAATAATTATCTGATCACAAAATCTTAACGTAATTTTAAGTAAATATGTTCATAATTTTGTATTTTTCTTTTAAACGAAAGATTTTAGGCAACGTCAAGGGCATCGCATTGCATGTACATAATGCAAATCAATGCAAATGCATGTGAGTCTGGTTTTTGTATGAGCCACGTTCACCAGCGATTCGAGCGAGTCACATTTTCCTTGGCTTTAGAGGAAAGACTGACGAAGGAAAGAAATCCTACATCTCTACATTTTTATTTAGTTTAGTTAAACTTGTACCTTTTTGCCTTCATGCTTCTTATTAACAGTTATTGGGTAAGTACAATCAGGGGAAATCTAGGTACATATATTTTATTACTACGCAGCGGTCGTGAGTTCGTTCCCCGGCTCGTACCAATGAGTTTATCAAAAAACTTATGCACGAAATATTATTGAATATTCACAAGTGCTTCACGGTAAAGGAAAACATCGTGAGGAAACCTGCATACACCTGCGAAGAAATTCCAAGGTGTATGTGAATTCCCCAACAAGTACCGGGCCAGAGTTGGGACCACGCAAAATAGGCACGTACCTATGAATCCTATGAAGTCGAGTTGCGGAAAATAATGGCCAGAAAAAAAAACAACAACATAATGTATACTTTTATTTATGTCTGACAATGGGTAAATATATAATAATTTATGCCTTTAAGTGTATCTATTCCCGACGGATGATGTTATTATATCAAAATGTTGAGGAATTAAGTTGTAGATACTATGTACTCAACTCAAGACATGATCCGATGTCATACTACGAACAGAAGATGAAGAAATAGTGTAGTTTTTTTTATTTATGTATATTTATGTATAACTATTCCCCCAGATTAGCTATTCAATCTCCGTATTTCTAGAAACTTCACACTAATGACTTTAATGTAAACTGTAAATTAATTAATTGACATCCTAATTTTATTTTATTATGAATATGAATATGATATGATATTCCAACGTGTGTTTCAGGCTAGCAGCACAACAATGGTTCCTAACTACTTGCACATAGCTTTTCTAAGCTTCATCCTCCACTTGGGGTCATGGACCCACGCGGAGCTGTTCACGGCCATCGCCGAGATGGAGCCGCTGCTGCAGACTCACAAGAGGATCATAGACGATTTAGACCATTATATTGCTAAGGAGGAAGAAAGAATCGCTGTATTGAAGAGGTAAGTCCACCCACCGTAAAAGCTGCGGGGTAAGATAGATAGAATTCTACAAAATTGTATAAATTCCCATACAAAAAAATTACTATTTTGTAGAATTGTAAGCTTGTAAAGTTTTGTGGGATTAGGCCCCAGGCCTCATCTGATTATATACAGGGTGTAAATCTAATATGGGCGAAGTTCTTAACGGGGGTTGGTTTAGGACATAAGTACATTTAGATAACTTTTACTTAAAATTAGAGCAACAAAATTAAAATTATCCTTACGAAATAATTCGGCGCGCAATGTAGATAGAGCAACACACCCAAATTAAACGCTCGTTGTCAACAAAAGCAGATGGCATAACTGCCATATCAATATTAACAAATGTTCGTACATTGTTGCTCCGAAAATCTTTAAAAATTGTGTCGGGTCATAATTAAGTGTAACTTAAAGAAGACTTCGTAATCGGCAGCCACTATACTAATACTTTGTATTTATGCCCACAAGCTTATACCTAATATTAATTATGTTTGAGAGTCATTTTTAATATTAATTGTCACTCACCTCCACCGTCATTTTAGGTTTTTAGATTGCATTTGTTTTTGGAATGTATCTAGAGTATTTAATAAAGTATAGTTCCTAAAAAGTTTAAAACGGACTTGAGCCTTAGACGAGCGTACTGAATACTTTTGTGGATCGTACTTAAAAAGTAATCCGTGTAGCTTATCGTAGCGTAGGGCTTCTGTTTGCACTTGCTCTTAGCACCATAGCCAGAATCGTGCAAATCCATAAATCTGTCAAATTGTTAACACTATTGCCACAATACCTGTTAAATTACGTACCAAGCAGCAAGCAGCGTCATTATCTATTTTAGTTGTACGGACTCCACCACAAAAGTGGAGGACAACCTTTTTAATGTAGAAATATGATTGAATTCTATCCATGATTATCTCAGCATACTCATTAATACGAACCTACTTAAAATTTAGCGTCGCCCGACATCGTCACCCATCATTTGTTAGATTCATTTAATATTGCCGGTGCAACCGTATAACTTTAACGAGATTTAGTAGCAGTCTCGGTTATCTCGAAAGTTCTTAAGTAGGAAAAGTTATAACTAAACATAGGCATACTAGGTATATCTATCTACTGACAATCATTACGCCCATTAAACTATGGTACTTATTCGTAAAATTTAATATTTACCTACTAAAAATGCTCACATGTGAGTACAATTAAAATAAAAACTTTAATCATATCTACAACGCTTAATTTTTTCTAGGCATTTGGACCTTTACAAGCTCGAACATGAAAAAGCCATGGATGACATACCTAACTATTTGGGGAACCCAATCAACGCATTTACCTTAATTAAAAGACTGACTACGGAATTAGATGATATAGAAGACAGTATAAAAATTGGCACAGGTTAGTAACATAATTATACTCGTAATTTTTACACAATTGTAGGCACAGTAGTCAAATATCTTCATGTAATTGGGGTTTACAAAATGGCTTCGCGTCATTGACAGCTTATTCCGTTGATATTATAATTTGACCATATATTATACTTGTATCACATAGGTACTAAATTTTTTTATTTGTGAAATAATTACTGGGATTTATAAGCGTCGTCTACAAAAATATTACATATTTTTTGGGTTACGAAGTTAATTTTTGTGGGACAACTTTTGGCAACAGCAATCAACAATACGAACCTATATCTCTTAAATTTGACAGAGTATACCACATAGTTTGTATCAACTTTCGTAACACAAAAACACAATTGACGCGATCCTAATGTTTGTTTTGATTAAGGCCGAAACCATGTAATTTTTTTTTGCAATTGACCTATAATATAAATAATGAATAGTGGGATATGTATTAACATTTTACTGTTCAAACACAAGTTTTACCGATCCCAGATTACATAAAGAATGTGACAATGAACCACGCCGACGTGAAGTACCCCGAGTTGGAGGACCTAGCGGGCGCGGCGCAGGCGCTTACTCGGCTGCAGACCACCTACCACTTGAGCGTGCACGAACTCTCGCAGGGAAAACTTAACGGAGTTCAATACAGGTATATGAATGAACTGTGCAATAATCATCTAGATTTACATTTATTGAATCCCGCAATCATCATCATCAACAATACTATAGCATCCAGTTTCTTTGCTCCCCCACCCGCAGATGATGAATAGGTATTTGCCTATACGTAACCATTGTTCTTCCTTGTGTTTCACTTTCCTACATTGTCTCTGCATGCCTGTTTTTTTATGTCCTTAGCATTGGTATAATTCTGTATCTTGTATTCTTGTATCCTATATGCGAAAACCTGTAATTGGCTTTGCTGTTACATATTGAACAAAACCTGTATTTGTTACTGTTTGCTGTTGGTTTTCTGAATAAATAAAATGAAATAAAAAATAAAATAAAAATAAAATATCCATTCCTTAATACTTGGGTGAATCTACTTTTTTCTGTCTGTTATTGCCGTAGTTACGGTCGCCTGAGTCACGCTGGTTTTATACAAAATTATGCTTTTTTAATTTTTGCAAACATGCAATCCTGCATATAGTCCAGAGTGTTTGTAGATGGCCTATCAAGGAAAGGGCTTTAACACCAGAAAAATGCATGTTTGTATAGTTTAAGTATCATAATTATGTATAAAACCAGCGTGACTCAGGCGACCGTAACCATGGTAATAACAGACAGAGAAAGTTGATGTGAAACTTAAACAAAACTTCAAAAAATGGTTACATGTGAACACTGGTAAGAAAAAACGAATATTGTTGAACAATCTGTATCCAATTTTATTGCCAATCTCGGAATCTTGAATTTACAATGTTTGGGTGTGTATATGTATATTTTATGGATGTATACACTTTGCTCTTTCATGTGTACTGACAAGTTCTGTTGAAGTTTTGTTCCGATCCGATCACTATACATAACTGACGTGAAGTACCTGCCTGTGTTAGAAAATACAATTGCTCGAGGTTGTCCCGTCATCGTCATCTCCGCCTGCCCTGTCCGCGCCAAGCTCAAGGAATACATTTACGGCCTTATTCATAAAAAGTTACGCGCCCGCTGATGGGTCGTTGTTGACCGGATGGCTAAAAACGTTATTCATAAACGTTCAATAGCGCTATTCAGCCGCTCAAACCTACTATAAATCCCCCGAAAGTTATAGAGCCGAGGACCCTTCTATAACGGTCTTATAACTTCTTATTTAACAAGATGGCTGCCAAAATTTTGATCAGCTGATTTTTGTCAGGTG
The DNA here is from genome assembly GCA_025490895.1 of Thaumatotibia leucotreta. NCBI lineage: Eukaryota > Metazoa > Arthropoda > Insecta > Lepidoptera > Tortricidae > Thaumatotibia > Thaumatotibia leucotreta. The sequence goes on from JALPQI010001534.1 coordinate 54,336, forward strand.
CATGGTTATGCATTTAAAGTAGGCAGAAGAGAAAAGATAAAGGTATGAAAGTCTGATTTGGTGTATAGTTTTTTATATCGTCTATTCATCTGATTATTATTAAATATGTATCCAGAGATACTTAATTATATTTAGATAGGTATTTAAAATAAATATCCGATGATTTATTGTAAGTAGTTACGCAGTTTCGATTTTCTCTACATGCAACATTACACGAATCAGAAATGGTGGGAAAACTAATCTCCAACTTTTTTTATTTAAAATTTTGTTGATAGTTTTTCAACCATTTCAACTTCAACGTCAATACGCAGTGAGACTCCATCATGCAGTCCTATTGATGCCATAAATAATTTGTGTAATCCGCCGCGGCGTCCAAAAATATATAACATAAGGGCAGATCCCATTGAGGATCTGCCCGATGTTGAATTTAGGCGGCGATACCGCTTTAATAAGGCGACTGTTTTGTATATAGTAGAGTTGGTGAAAGAAGACCTGAAAAGATCGCAGAGGAGCTGGCCTCACACCAGAACTTCAGGTTCTAACTGCAATTAGGTGTTGGGGTCGCAAGGAAGTAAATATTTATTTATTACTTACCCGTACTACTAACTGCCCATACCTAGGTACTAACTAGCCATACAATTATGTTTCGTTATCTGACCGTCATCGCAAGTACCTAATCATAAAGCTAACTGTTTTGATTAGTTACCTAGGTAAAAGAATACGTAGTAAGTACCTAATAATTTCAGGTTCAAGATGATGATAATATAATTATTTGAGATAAAAGTAAGTAACAAGGAATTAGGAAATATTTGCGAATTCCCGCCAGACAGCTGTCAAACTTTTTTTTAATTTGCGGTGAGACCACATTTTTGTCTATTATTTTGTCAAGGCGCCAACATAACGCGTCTAATCCGTTCAACAGCGGCTCAACAGTTATCGGAGAGATATTGAGCGTTTATGAATAACACTTCTTATAAACCGTTCAACAAGACTTATCGGCTCGATAACTATTGGGCCCCTCAAACCTTCAACAAGGAATTTTTATGAATAAGGCCGTTAGTGTATACTAGCCCACCTTTCCATGTCACTTTATAAAAATGGGAAATTAAATTCTCTTCCACAGCTACCCCATGTCAGCCGCGGACTGCTACGAACTCATGCGAGCGCTATACAACATGAAAGACTACGAGAATGCGATAGCGTGGGCCATGGAGGCCCTCGGCAAGCTCCGAGAGGAGCCCGGCTCCCATCCCTTCACGGAGGTCGAGCTGCTCGAGTATATAAGCTTCTCGCATTACTTGAAGGGTGAGTCACCTGTGAACTCTCTAAATGAGACATAAATTCGTTGTATATGTACGAGGGCTGTTCCGAAAGTTTTTAGTTGCTCCGTTTCTATTCATGCGATTTCAATAAAACTTACACCATTTTGAGGGATATTTCAATGACGCTTTGGGCGGTGTAAATTTGTTTTAGTAAATATTTTAGATATTTTTATTATTTTGTTTTACTTAGACGTGTCGAGCCTTACTCCAATGACCATGATACCGGTTTTTAAGACACTTTTTTATTGAGATGCTATGAACATCATTCGTTTATAAAACTATTTTATTTTATAGGTACTAGTAATTGAAGATATTTCCGTTATTTTTAAGTACAAATTACGTGATATCCTTTACTTTAATCATAAATGAGTAGGCATCGAAAAAAATCGTAAACTCTAAAATTGGAATTTCGAATATTGTAAAAATCATCATTCAATCAATAATCATTGTTCTTCAATTATAATTTAAAAAACGCAAAATGAACTAAATTATTTATCCCGGGTATATTTAAGTACGGCTTTCAAAGATTTTTATACAAAATATGCTTCAATGTGTCAAAAATGGCCAATTTTTCCATATAATGTTAAATTTCATACAAAACACCTTTTTGTAAAAATAATACAATAAAAAAACTATTCCCATTACGTACATAAATTTATTAACCATAATAAGTATTGAAATGTCCCTCACAATGATATCAATTTAATTTAAATCGCATGAATAGAACCGGAGCAACTAAAAACTTTCGGAACAGCCCTCGTATATATGAAGCGCTTATGAGAACGTTAGCGTGGACTGTAGAGTCCCTCAATAAGTGCCGATAGCAGTCCGATTACCTGTGAACTTTATTAATGAGACGCAATTTTAATTGCAACACAGTGAGTGTTACAGGATTCGCCTACGTACTTAGTAGAGTCAGCATCTGACAGTACCTCTAAACAATCCGTTTCAGTCCACTACTATACGTCACAGTCACAGTGCGCCACACGCATCCAATCCATCTGGCTAGAGGGCGTTAAAGCGTAAATATTCAGCGTTTTACGGCGTTTTTATTTCGTGATTGTCGTCTCTGCAAGTATTGTTACAAGAGATGACCCCAATAATTAAATAAATAATGTTTTATTGTAAACGTAATTCAACACCATTATCAAGAGTAGCATAATCAATGTTGTTGCTGTTCGTCCTTCTGTTGCGGTAATAATCGCGGGACGATAATGAAAAACCCGAGCGGTTGAAACGCTCCTTGAAGAATCACCCTAAAGGGTTTAGCAGCCTTACCGAACAAGTGGTGCCTTTCCCCACGGATGAGGTCAATATTTTAGGTGGTGTACTAGCAGGACCTAAGAATACTCCATGCTTAATATCAGCTCTAGATCTTCTTTTGTTTCAGAGTTATTCAAGATAATGTAAAATATACAGGGTGCCGTTGAAAGTGGCATATTTCGTAAACTGTTCAAGTTAGATCAACCAAACAAAATTGTGTTTGATAACAATAAAATAAACTACAAAATGCATATTTTTAACCTGCATCTTGTTCCTATTTTTCATAATAAAAAAAGGTTTCTTGTTTTTTTTTCCATATTTTTTTTTATTTCACGTGGAGGTACACCTACAAAAAAAATATGCATACATAGCCACTAATGTCCACTGTATACATAAATAAAAATATTTCCGTAAATCATCGTGCGTCATGCCAAAAAAAAATTTTTTTCAGAAGTAGTCGTTACTGGCATACAAATAAAGTACCAGTGCAGTGTGAACATAAGTTAGTGTGTAGGTATACAATCTCTCGACACTTACCGCACAAAATATCATTGACGTAAATTGACTTATTAGTACATTTGCTTTATAAAAGAGAGATAAACATTTGACACATAGTATTGTTTTCGACATTTGATTTGTTGCATTTTCTGTAGGAAAATGGAAAAAATAAAGTGTAAGTCTTGTGAAAAAACGTTAAAAAATATATGTGGAAAGAAAAAATGCATACAAACTGGACAAGAGGCTGATTTATATAGCAAATGAACTAATAAGCAAACCCCGGATGACGGGAGCAAAAATGCGTTTGCCACTAGTGCTTAGTTAAATATCGACTAATCTATCGACATCCATATGAACGATTTTTTTATTTGAAATTTATAGATTATGCAAAAATATATAAGATTTTTCATATGAATTCACCAATTTTTTTAGTCAACACATTATGATATTTTTTGTGAATAATTTCGCCTTGAGGATGTAAAAGTAATCTTAACAAGTGCACTTTGAAATTCTGAACGACATTCAAGCTGCTTTTTAGGCTTTAATTTTGGTTTTGTAACTGTCCTATGGTACTAGATATTGTTGACATATTATTGTTTATCAATTTTAGATCGCAATGCCTCTGATTACGTACGGTTGCATAAATTACTGTTGATCAATACATTTCTAATTCATAAAATGTTGGTATGGATGTCGATAGAATAGTCGATATTTAACTAAGCACTAGTGACAAACGCATTTTTGCTCCCGTCTCTGATTACGTACGGTTGCATAAATTACTGTTGATCAATACATTTCTAATTCATAAAATGTTGGTATGGATGTCGATAGAATAGTCGATATTTAACTAAGCACTAGTAACAAACGCATTTTTGCTCCCGTCATCCGGGGTTTGCTAATAAGTCAATTTACGTCAATGATATTTTGTGCGGTAAGTGTCGAGAGATTGTATACCTACACACTAACTTATGTTCACACTGCACTGGTACTTTATTTGTAAGCCAGTAACGACTACTTCTAAAAAAAAATTTTTTTTGGCATGACGCACGATGATTTACGGAAATATTTTTATTTATGTATACAGTGGACATTAGTGGCTATGTATGCATATTTTTTTTGTAGGTGTACCTCCGCGTGAAATAAAAAAAATATGGAAAAAAAAAACAAGAAACCTTTTTTTATTATGAAAAGTAAGGACAAGATGCAGGTTAAAAATATGCATTTTGTAGTTTATTTTATTGTTATCAAACACAATTTTGTTTGGTTGATCTAACGTGAACAGTTTACGAAATATGCCACTTTCAACGGCACCCTGTATATTTTACATTATCTTGAATAGCTCTGAAACAAAAGAAGATCTAGAGCTGATATTAAGCATGGAGTATTCTTAGGTCCTGCTAGTACACCACCTAAAATATTGACCTCATCCGTGGGGAAAGGCACCTCTTGTTCGGTAAGGCTGCTAAACCCTTTAAATGCAACGCGAATAACATCTAAAAACCTGACTGTGTCTTATTTAAATAATAGGAGATGTGAAGAGTGCCCTGCAATGGACGCAGAAGCTGCTAGCCTTAGACCCCGATCACCCGCGCGCGGGCGGCAATGTGCCCCATTACAAGAGATCCATTGCTGACCAGGAAAAGGCAACACGGAGGAGGCAGCGAGGGGTTAGTATCAGTCTGGCCAGGATTTGACGCTTTCGTGCACAGTCCAGGGAGAATCATACTGGCTACTCTAATAATGCCACCCCAAAAAAACGGATCGACATACTGTTTCTGGTTTCTACTAACGGAAACTGTCTGTCACCAGGAATCGTGATACATGGGTGTTTTTCTGTTGCTCTACAACAAATACTAAATACTTACACAATAAAATACATATTAAACGTGCATTACCATAAAAAAGTTACTTGCTGAAAAAGGATTCATGTGATTACTTTCTTAACTAACTTTTCAGGATTTAATAAATCTTAACACCTGTAAAGTAAAGTTATTCTGTCATTTTTCGATAAAGAAACGTAGGCAAAGTTTGCTTATTTTAAAATCCAAATTAATCAAGGTGTAACTTGTGACAAAATATTACGCAAGATGGATATCGCCCGACACCAAGCCGTTGTTATATCTTATGTAAACATATTATGAGTATAAGTAAATAATACTGTCCATTTATAGTTAAAGTATACGAGATGCCTAATGTAGATTTGCCTTGAAGATTGTAGATTTACCTTGAACGCGTGAACCAAGCTTTGAGATCGGATCTATGCTTAGCACCGGATCTAGATATATCTAAATCGTCCTATGCCAGGTAAATGCAGACACAGAGGTGCAATTATTTAAATAACGATGAAATTAAGGCCCATACATCCTGAGTTGACTTATCTGGAGCCTATTTCTCGAAAGCTTGTAACTTGTAATACAAGCGAAAATCCTTATCTAATTAATAGTGTTAAAAAGGGACTTCCACTTGTATTACAAGCGTTCGAGAAACGAGTAAACAAATTTATAACCTAAAACATTCATGATTTCTGTTCTAAACTACTATTGATCTTATTGAATCTGCTATCCTTGATTCAAAATAAAGGAATCCCATGGGAAGAAATAACTTTCACTAAAATATGGACACAGGTATATTGGTATAGGGAAACATGACAGTTTTAGAGGAAAATAGTGTATTTGGATTTTGTATGTTTGAAAGTTGTTTACTAAATATGACAATTAAAAATGATTAGGCTGTACAAAATTTCTTAGTTGGCAATTTACAGACAAAAAATGTTTATTTATTTTCAACATGTGATATTATTATCGTATCTTGCGTCCGTTATAACAGGAAACTGGGGAAGAGCCGTCGAAGCCCGAGGTGTCCGATGAGATGAGAGATTACGCCATTGAAAGGAAAAAATACGAAGCGCTGTGCCGCGGCGAGATGGAAATCTCTAGTGATATTGCTAAAAGGTAACTATATTTACTACAAAACATTTACCTAATGGCATATTTTTGAACGTTATTAACATGGAATATAGTTGAATTCTGTTCAGTTGTTGTCTAGGACGCATGATTTTTTTCCAACGCTTAGCTATAAAAAGGTTGAATACACTCAAGGCCTAATACAGTTTTGGGTATTTTTTCATAGAAAATTCCGGAAACATGCGGGCTTTCAAACAAATATGTGAACTGTTTAATAAAAACGTCCCACTTTGTCGTTTGCAGGCGCTTAGACATTTAATTCGTATAAAAGGACAAGGTAATTCCATCCTAATGGTAAGCGACAAAGTGAAAAGTTTTTATTTTACTAAAACGCTCACATACGTATAGAGTTTGACGGAATCCATTTTTACAAGAAGTATAAAGGGTGGCCAAAAAGAAGTGCATTCCCGTTGCCAATGACGTTTTGGAACGCAGAATAATTTCACGCAAATTTTCTTGTATACATATTGATTCAAGTTTTAGGACTAGTAGTACCTATTAAGTAAGTAGGCAGTGACTGTTTAGTACTATTATACGTATAAATTCCAAAAATCATCGACTTTTCTGAAACTTGTAAAAAGTTCCTAGCTACTCTGAGTCCCAAAAGCTCACAGGCAACACGAATGCACTTCGTTTTTGGCCATCTTGTATAGTAACTAGGTTAGATACGTTTTACAGTAACATGTTATTCCTCAGACTGAAATGCCGTTACTTGACGGAGAACCACCCGTTCCTGCGTCTGGCGCCGCTGAAGGTGGAGCAGGTGTACATCAGCCCAGACGTGTTCGTCTTCCACGAAGTCATTAGTGATGATGAAATCGAGCACATCCAGAATATGGCCATGCCGAGGGTAAATCATTTCTCTTTTACGACAGTTGACAGCGTTGATACAGCAATTTAATTATAATTTATGATTAGGTATAATTAATTAGCTGTTTTACCTCTGTCTTCGAAAATGTTCAAGTGACGTCGCATATTCCATAAATGAACATTAATAATTCAACGACAGTATAATGATTTTAGAATACTCCTTCCGCTTAACTTACTTAAACATTACTAGCACTGTAGGTTTACTCTTTGACATTCTAGTATTTTATAACATTGTCCTTGTTTGTTGTCTTTGTTGTTGTATAACTGAAAATAACTGGTATGACTTACAAACGAATATTTACAATGTCAATTTAAATTATCGAGTATCTCATATTTCGGCACTGTTGGAAATGCCATCTTCACGGAGTAACTGAATAATTTAAACCGTTTTAAATCATACTAATTATGTAAATTACCATGTTAGCTTAAAAACTAATAACAGAAATAACTTACAATGTGGGAGCATCATTAATACGCGTTATCCCCTAACTGATATAATATAAATATGCTGCACATGAATGGCAGCCGCTTGGCTATGCGGACTATTATTTTCATTTGCGTGACAATCGTCCAACCAAATCTCTAAATCCACAGTTCAAACGCGCCGTAGTCCACGACCCGAAGACCGGCGAGCTGGTGGCAGCCAACTACCGCATCAGCAAATCGGCGTGGCTGCGCGACGCCGAGGCGGACGTTGTCGCGCGCGTGTCGCGCCGCGTGCGTGACATGACCGGCCTCTCCGTGGCCTCGGCTGAGGAGCTACAGGTCGTCAACTATGGCATCGGCGGCCATTACGAGCCGCATTATGACTTCGCCAGGGTATAGTCTCATTATTAATTATTTCATCCCACTTCTGATGTTAAACTTTAAGACTGGCGAGCTGGTCCCTTCTAGTTAACGCATCACCAAGTCGGCGTGACTGGGCGACCCGGAGGCGGATGTTGCCGCGCTGCATGTGTGACATGACCGGCCTCTCCGTGGCCTCGGCTGAAGAGCTACAGGTCGTCAACTACGGCATCGGCGGTCATTACGAGCCGCATTATGATTTCGCCAGGGTATAGTCTCATTATTAAATATTTCATCCCACTTCTGATGTTAAACTCTGACTGGCGAGCGGGTCCCCTCTAGCAACCGCATCAGCAAGTCGGCGTGGCTGCGCGACGCGGAGGCGGATGTTGTCGCGCCGCGTGCGTGACATGACCGGCCTCTCCGTGGCCTCGGCTGAAGAACTGCAGGTCGTCAACTATGGCATCGGCGGTCATTACGAGCCGCATTATGACTTCGCCAGGGTATAGTCTCATTATTAAATATTTCATCCCACTTCTGATGTTAAACTCTAAGACTGGCGAGCTGGTCAACTCTAGCAACCGCATCAGCAAATCGGCGTGACTGCGCGACCCGGAGGCGGATGTTGTTGTGCCGCGTGTGTGACATGACCGGCCTTTCCGTGGCCTCGGCTGAAGAACTGCAGGTCGTCAACTATGGCATCGGCGGTCATTATGAACCGCATTATGACTTCGCCAGGGTATAGTCTCATTATTAATTATTTCATCCCACTTCTGATGTTAAACTCTTAAGACTGGCGAGCTGGTCCCCTCTAGTTACCGCGTCACCAAGTCGGTGTGACTGTGCGACCTGGAGGCGAATGTTGTCTTGCTACGTGCGTGACATGACCGGCCTTTCTGTGGCCTCGGCTGAAGAGCTACAGGTCGTCAACTATGGCATCGGCGGTCATTACGAGCCCCATTATGATTTCGCCAGGGTATAGTCTCATTATTAAATATTTCATCCCACTTCTGATGTTAAACTCTAAGACTGGCGAGCTGGTCCCCTCTAGCAACCGCATCAGCAAGTCGGTGTGGTTGCGCGACCCGGAGGCGGATGTTGTCGCGCCGCGTGTGTGACATGACCGGCCTCTCCGTGGCCTCGGCTGAAGAACTGCAGGTCGTCAACTACGGCATCGGCGGTCATTATGAGCCCTATTATGATTTCGCCAGGGTATAGTCTCATTATTAATTATTTCATCCCACTTCTGATGTTAAACTCTAAGACTGGCGAGCGGGTGGGTCCCCACTAGTTACCGCATCAGCAAATCAATCAAAAAAGGCGGCGTTCGCGTGCGTGACATGACCGGCCTCTCCGTGGCCTCGGCTGAAGAGCTACAGGTCGTCAACTACGGCATCGGCGGTCATTATGAGCCGCATTATGACTTCGCCAGGGTATAGTCTCATTATTAATTATTTCATCCCACTTCTGATGTTAAACTTTAAGACTGGCGAGCTGGTCCCCTCTAGTTACCGCGTCAGCAAGTCGGCGTGGCTGTGCGACCCGGAGGCGGATGTTGTCGCGCTGCGTGTGTGACATGACCGGCCTTTCCGTGGCCTCGGCTGAAGAGCTGCAGGTCGTCAACTATGGCATCGGCGGTCATTACGAGCCGCATTATGACTTCGCCAGGGTATAGTCTCATTATTAATTATTTCATCCCACTTCTGATGTTAAACTCTAAGACTGGCGAGCTGTAGTTATGATGGTACCGCGTCTAATTGTCTGTCATCGTTGCCAGTTTTTAACGTATATTCTCCTCTGTGGGTAAATCCCACATACCACCCCAAGCCCGGGGGTGGATGTGTAAAAGCATTCTCTCCTGCGGAAACAAAAAAAAAAGTAATTATCACATACAACTTGACACATACTGCCAAACAAATGGGTCATGATAATAGCGAGGATAAACTTCCATAAATAGTTCCGTCCCATTTCGGATTTTGAGGCCCAATAAAGTTGTCACTATGGGACAGTACAAATATAAACAAATGGGCCATAATATTTACGGTATTGCAACGAGCGGCGTTAAGTCCAAACGCCAATCGTTGTGATACCGTACTTCTTTGCACCTAATTTTGTATTTATATCGTAATGCACTTTATCATTATATCCCACTTCTGATTTTGAGGCAGATAGATTAACTTAAAAATATGATTCACAGAAATTTGAAAGCGCCTTCAACCATTTCGACGGGAACAGAATTGCTACAGTGCTGTTTTATGTAAGTGAATCTACTATACTTTTTACAACTTACTTTAACCCTATAGGCGCGCTGTCTTACTTAACCCTTTACTACCATAAAAAGTAATTACATTTAACTTTGAACGCCCTCAATAAAGTATAATATTGTTACACTCAAATGAATGCGGCGCCTGTAACAAAAACGCCATCTATTTTATTTATCACAAATCATGTAGATCAGTGGCCTACACCACAAAACTTTACGAGCGTACAATTCTATAAAATTGTATAGATTCCCATACAAAAAGTTGTCAATTTTGTAGAATTTACGTAAAGTTTTGTGGTATAGGGGCCTGATCTGATTTGGTGGCATTTGAAAATTGACGCGAACAAAGGCGCGTTATCATTTGTATTTTTCTGTTTCTTTAACCTCGTTCTTTAGTTACAATAATACAAACTATCTACAGTTGAATTTAAATGTTAACTAGTAACAGTTGCTTTTCTTTTGTATACCGTTCGAACTTGAAATAAATGAAGCTAGTCCATATTCTTATAACAACTAGGGTTAAATTCCCAATTACACTTTCTAATAGACCAGAGTGCGTAGCTAATTTGCCAATCGCTGACACTCAGTAGAATATCTTAGTTTTCTTTCTTTGTCACTTTTTCTAATTAGTATCTTGGCTACTCACTCTGAACTTACAAGATTAAGAGCCTCTTTCACCATCTCCGAATAAATTTTATTCAGACAAATGTTAGCTGTCCTTTTCTTTTATGCGTCTCGGGGGAAACGACAGTGATAATTTTATCTGACGAACATATCGGTGCATGGCGTGAAGAATTTGATAAGTGATCATCTCTCTAACGATAACTCGACATATTTACATAAGTAAAGGAAAATAAATTTAATTTGACAGATTGAAGTTCAAATTTCTTTTACTTTTCATCTCGAGTTATCAAGTTCTTCACGCCATGCGCCGTATTTATCCGCGGATTGTGAAACAGGCCGTAAGCATTATCTCTCGGTACTAGATGTCGGAGGTGGCCCAAGGCGGCGCGACAGTGTTCACGGAGCTGGGTCTGTCAGTGTTCCCGGTGAAGAACGCGGCGTTGTTCTGGTTAAACCTGCACCCGTCGGGCGAGGGCGACATGGCCACCCGTCACGCCGCATGTCCCGTGCTCCGCGGCTCCAAGTGGGGTGAGTGGCTGCTGTCTATTAACCCTTTAAGGCAGATAGATTTCAGAAATACGCACAATTTTACATTGAATGTTGAGCACAAAACCTGGGCATTCTCGGTTGATCGCGGCGTGCGGGTAGTGTATATGTAGCGGGCGGTCAAAACAAATATTTTTTTAAGCCTTGGGGCTTATGCTTATGGTGCCACCGCGTCTAATAGTTTGTCGTCGTTGCCGTCACGTTCTAACAAGTATACAGGTGCGAAAGTGATGCGTAGCACGATAAATGGATAAAACGGGACCATCATAAGCCACCTGGACTACAAATGACTCGGTGGACTCTCAATGGACTCGGTATTAGATGTCGGAGGTGGCCCAAGGCGGCGCGACAGTGTTCACGGAGCTGGGTCTGTCAGTGTTCCCGGTGAAGAACGCGGCGTTGTTCTGGTTAAACCTGCACCCGTCGGGCGAGGGCGACATGGCCACCCGGCACGCCGCATGTCCCGTGCTCCGCGGATCCAAGTGGGGTGAGTGGGTGCTGTCTCTTAACCCTTTAAGACAGGTAGATTTCAGAAATACGCAAAAAACCTTGAATTTTGAGCCCAAAACCTGGGCATTCTCTGTTGATTGTGGCGTACGGGTAGTGTGTATGTAGCGGGCGGTCAAAACCGATATTTTTTGTGGCTTATGCCTATGATGGTACCGCGTTTAATAGTTTGTAGTCGTTGCCGTCAGGTTCTAACAAGTATACAGGTGCGAAAGTGATGCGTAGCACGATAAATGGATAAAACGGGACCATCATAAGCCACTTAGACTACAAATGAAGCCCTGCCCGGACGGTCGCCGGACGCCATCTCAACTAAGATAAATCGACAAAGCCCGGACGGATGGCAACATAAATTAAGACTATAGTTATGCAGAAAACGACCAACTTAGATTTTTTGACAATCTGACTTAGCTTTAACACATTGAGTTTGGTCGCGTTCTGCATTGACAAAAAAATCGATGTTGGTCGTTTTCTGTATAACTACGGTCCATTGTAGTCTGTTGTTTTAGGTATTTAAGAAAATCTACCCTCAAATAGCTTCTTAGTTCAGTTGAGGGTTGATGAAATCATTACACGATCAAATAAAGAAGGATAATATCGGGTCATTCAGTGATAGTTATAATTACTCGAAAATGTACAAATTGTTTGTTTACTTTTTAAATGCCATATCAACTGACTATACAGTGTGTGTCTTTCATAACGACATTCCTTTTAAGGGGTGAAAGTACAAGTCTTAATGAACTGAATTAGCATATTTAGTTAAAGTATTTTAAAAAAAAAAAATTCATACAAATTAATTCGGCACGCAATGTATCAGTAATAACAATAACTAATAAATTAAACCTAACAATTGACATATGATTTCATTGAAATTTCGCTCTTAGTGACATCCTGAGAATTACAATTAATTACCTACCTATTTACATCCTACATGTCGGTGACACTTTTCGATGACAAGTCCGTCAAAAATCATGACCCTTGTTCATAAGAAAAGGACTTAACAGCCCAGGGTGCCTAGCCAAGTTGCCAATGGCTATCGCTCAGTAGCGTATTTTAGTTTTCCGTCTTTGTCATTCTTTCTTATAAGTGCGACAGAGACGATTAAGCGCTAGGTAATTTTGTGTTAACTAAGAAGGCGGAATCAGATAATCGTTTTGTTTATGTACCGATTGAAAACTTCACATTGATTGAGTTGAAGTGTCAAGATAACATCAAGTTTGTTGATCAACAGACTTTCCTAATAAATTTAATAAAAATGTTTGAACTAGGTAATGTGATTTCTAAGAAGTGATAAGGTATGTACAGTGATTTTTGATATCAGTTCAGTGAATAATACTATTCAAAATGTGCTGGCTAAGACAGTAAGACACAGAAAGAATTGTTGATGTAAATTTGTTGTGCTAGTGTAGTCCAAATCTCGCATGTTTTAAATTGTAGTATTTTCTAGTAATGGATAATTCAGTAAATAATTTAACGTCGGCAACAGTTCGCAGTTACTTATATGATTTGATCGAATTAAAATGAAAACGAAACAAGCTTTTCCTCTCAGAAACGTCAAATAAATGTTTGCATTACATTGCTGTTCGAGATTTTTATAAAAAATAATTACTCTTAAATAATAAAGGCAATCGTTATATTATTTTACTAAAATGGTTAACAACACTTTAATCTATCGTTACTTAAAAGCAATGTCGCTATCAAAGACACACACTGTAGATGAGTGCAGAAGGCCTACCGTGTAACACGACCAAGGTGCATCTCTCTCGCATTTATAAATTCGAACGCAAGGTTGGCAGGGAGGCAACACGTCGATCGTGGTTCGTGGTAGGGCCTCAGTATTGTGTACAGGGGCGATGTTTCCAGGGTAGAACGTAAAAATGTTTAAAACAAATGGTTAAATTCAATTCTTGCAAAACGGTGAGTTAGAAGTTCATTTGTTTTTTTCTACCGGCGAAAGTAAGGTTTACTTTTTTTTACTTGAAATTGTGAACTATGATATACATATGATAGTAGTATGATATAAGTATAGGTAAATTCATCAAAGCTGCACGGCAAGCACATCATGGGCGCGGGACGACAAAAACTGCGACATAGAGTTTTCTCGAGCTATGTCACGAATTGGTAGCACAACATGCGCGCGAGATAACGCTGACTCGCGATGATCTATCAAAGCGACATAATTATTTCGCTTGAAAGTCCCACGCGAGATATCCTCAAAATTCGTAGCACAAGTGTACCTTGAGCGATAAAATACATTGCGTTTTAATGTCAAAATGCGACAAATTGTCTTCGAGGTGTGAAGGTGGCGAGAAACTCGAGAAACACATAAAGTTCGTTACGGATTGCAAATTTAGGCTTTCAGTCGAATTATTATTGTAGCTATGAGCTATGTATTGGTAGTTATGAATAATTTGTTTTAGTACATGCGTTCTAAGGCATTATTTAATGTTTAATATTAACAAACTTCGTTTCATTACCGACCCTACAGTCAATACCGTAAGGTCTGAAGACCCATGGAGGTGCAATAGAGAATCATATGCTAGTAATATTTTCAAAAGTAGCGGTTGTAAAGAAGAAGTGTTACCGTACCACCAATGCTAATAGCTATTGAATAGAAGTATCTAAGGGCAAGATGCATAATAGTATTAATTGTGATAGCGATGTTCTGTGTAGTATACCGTACAATTACGCAGCTACATTTTACAAGTACAATATTTAAAAAAGCGGCATTTGTACACATAATCTATATAGGAAACGGTAGATCAGCCTCTATTAGTTCACGGCTGCCTTTCCTTAGCCTATGCTCATGGACGCATTAGGAGGTTAATATATACCCATAGGCCTCTTTCATACATCTTTGGGGGAGGCCTATGTTCGTCTTTCGGCTGATATGATGATGATGATATACCGATAATCGGGAGTAGTGTGTCCACTATGATGATGCTGCTGCCCATCATAGTGGACACACTACTCACACTACTACCCATTGATAAATAAATAGTCAATGACACTTCAATCCTTTAACCGACTCTTACGACACCAACGGGAAGAGTTGGGGTGGTGACAAATGTAATCTTACTACCGTCTCCACACGGCTAATAACTAGTATTTTAAACAAATAAAAATATATATAATAAATAGTCCAGTATGTATTTATTACAAAAAATGTATTTATTATAATAACATGTATTAAATACTCAATGTAACAAATATTTGTATCGTAAAGAACAGTTGAGCCAAACAAGTTTACAATCACAAATATATTAATAATTTAATTAGGTAATAAACGCCTGTAATTTCTGTTCTATTGTAGAAGATCGTCTGAATTGTCTTGCCTTACGGAAGTTCGCATCCACGGCGTTATTTTCGTCCACTATGTGAAATGAGATTTACAAACATAAATTGTAACAACATGAAACCTCATAAATAGAGTGAAAAAATATCATACACCCGTGGGCTCTAACTTCAACGATACGCTTTAAAACCACCCAACCAAACGCAGGCTGCGCCACGAGCTCGGGCGCCAAGCGTACTCTTGTTGTTCACGACGAGCTGCAGAGCGCGACCCAGCAGCCGCCTTCATGGCTGTTGTGGAATCCGCTTTGCTGAATGCGAACCTTTTTCTTCAGTTTGCGCCATATCTTTAAACAGTATGAATAATTGATAAATACCATGCTTTAATGACAGCTCCGCAAAAATAACCTGCAGATCAAATAAATAATCGTAGTATGATTTTTACTATACATAATACGGTCCATTCATCCTTACTTGTCTTGTCTAGTAAACAACCTTCTAACCTAAAAGTACACGTCTTCTGTTGAAAATTGCCGTTTCCTTGATTAAAAATTAAGCAATTTTCTAATCACTACGGACGGACTGCACAAATACGAACTCAGGTATTTTGGTATAGCCAAATATGGCAGTTTACAACAGAAAACGTGCACTTTTGAGTTAGAAAGTTGTTTACTAGATAAGACAACTAAGGATGAATGGACCTATCAGACGCGATGTATGTAACTTAAGGTGTTACTTTTCTTGACCATACTTGACCTTAATAATTAAGTTGGTATATGCAGGATATCCGATACATCAACTACTTTTAGGTCATAGGTATATTGTTTTTGAACCTGGAGGATGGATTAAGGAGGCGGGTATCGGGTACAAAAACGAAACCCTCATATTTCCATCATAAATTTAAATGATTTGTACAAGCTTTCATCGAAATACCTGCTGGTAAATCTGGCTTCGAAGACCCGATATATTTATTTTTTGGAGTTTGACCCAATTTAGGTACTTCATCTTTTCCGGATCCACATTCTCCCTCTGAAAACTATGGGTTTAGTTCAACGACATCTTGCTTTGTATTATTACTGGGCTCCGATGACTGAAATATAATTCATTCATAACATAACATAAATTTTTAATAAAGAACTATAAACATGAATTTCAAAAAATATACGGTTTAAATGTAAATAATCGTAACTAACATCCACAGTACCTAAGTAACGTATAAAGAGTATAAAAGGCTATAATTAACTTAAATTTTACGTTCATGAGCCATTTAAAATATCGCCACCAAACACAATCTACAAATTTAATTATTATGACACTTTGACATTTTCATATTAAAATGTCCTATCTCTTTAATCTTTATACTACGTGAACGAGACAAAGTTATCGTGACTAGAGATGTTTCATTTTTAAAGCTTGCTGTTCACTCATCAATCTCATCATTCAACATTATTTATACCGATTCAGTGTTGCTAGGAAAGAAAAGTTAGTCCCACACATAAATGGCAACACTTGTTATGTCGCCCGCGGGATGACTCTTTCGCATGGAACTAATTTCTCGAGCTGTTAACTTGTGCTACCAAAATCGAGAAAATGACGGCTAGAAATATAAATTTGACAGCCGCGACATGGCTTTGTCGCAGCGCGAGCTATCTCGCGCTCAATGATGTGCTTACCGGGCTGGTATGAATGGATCGAATAAGTGACAGAAAGTATCTATGTATGGATGTCAAAATGACAGTAGATACAGGTGTAGTGAGAAATTACTTGCCTTCGGAAACGTTCGTAAACACATGCTGTTTCAGGCAGTGTCACCGAGTCTGACTGAAGTAGCATGACAGCTATTACTGTCAGTCTCAGTGAGATAGACTGAAACAGCATGACGTTGACGAATGTTTCCGAAGGCAAGTCATTTCTCACTACATCTGTACAGGTAGGTATAGGACATAAAGTTAGAATCCGCGCCTAGCGCTTAATAGAGAAAGGAAGCGTGTGAAAGGGAAGCCACCAGTCATATGACTATTACACGAGTGCAAAAGAGATAGAAAACAATCCCAAAAGCGTGCCCTCGTTCGAAGTGACATATCAGCCGTATCAGCCTTCTCGACGGAGACTGTTATTTAGAAGTGATTTTATATTTAATTCTAGTAGGAAGTAAATTTACACAAATAATTAAGGCGATATGGTATCGTGTAGTGTAAAGGATTGCCCTGTTACCCACCGAAGAAATGACGGCAAACACTCGTTTCACAGGCAAATATGATTTGCCGGTTGATTGTTTTCAAGCGATATTTTGTCGATTTAGTAGCATCAATTGTGTAAGTTATCACTTTCTAGCATTAATTGTTAGTTATCCTATCACTGTGCGCTAATAATTCATCACAATAGTTAATATTAAAGGATATTTTGTGTAAAAATATAAATTGTCACGCTACGCTAGAGCTTGACTAAATGTTGAACTACCAATATCGATACTCGTTTGATAAATATACCTAATCAGTCTATTACATTACGATGCCGTCATAGTCCCAGATTTAAAATACGAATGTGTATTTAATACACTTGTAGGACCTTACTATGTTTTGTGGGATTTTTTTGATAATATGCGATTTTTATTATTTCTGTTAAATTTAAGGGATACGCCAGATAATAAGTTCACACACGTTTGCAATTTGTAATTTGACACCCTCAATTCACATTATAGTATAAAACTTATAGCAAAAAAACGAAGAATTAAAATACCATGTTGTCGATAAAACAGTCAAACATCGATAGATAATTGCTCTGTTGTTATAGGCAACCCTATTCCTGCCCACACATAGACAAATTCACGCACACACTTGCGTTTCGTTTTTGGTTACGCTTTTAATCGTTGTCGATCATTCTTTGTCATCTTAGTTCTGTGGTATAGGACGACCGCATACACACAATGATATTTAGATGTCATTCATTTCATTCATTCCATTCGTACCAGCTTTGGTGAATTAACCTGTATTATGTGATAGGTACTGCATTTGTTATTAAGTATTTACTTTCAAATGGAAAATACACAGAATAAATAAGAACAGAAGTGTAACTGTAGGCTAAATCCATTGTTGCTTATCCCACAACGCTGCCGGCAAGTCGGCAACGGCATAATCGTGTAATTCGCGCCTATATTAGTGATAGTCATTAACAATTATAAGAATATTATAGTAATTATTCATTATTTAGGCATAATTTATGAATGTTTCGAACGTAAAAAAAGCACGTGCATCTGTCCGCTTCGAAGCGCTGCCATGATAGCTCTGATGCAGACCGGTTTCGGTCAACGCGGCATGTACCTACTTGTAGCAGTTGTAGCGACACGGCGGAAACGCGAGCAACATCCCCCTGGCAAAACATATAATACATACTTAAAGATAAATGAAATACCTAGCATTAAATAAATGTCTGTTTCCATAGTGTGCAACAAGTGGCTGCACCAAGGCGGTCAGGAGTTCCTGAAGCCGTGCAGCCTCGACTACCAAGAGGAGGGCATCCACAGGAAGATCCCGCGCGCGGTACCCAAGTCATCGAGGTAGGCTGGTCCATTACACGGTGCACGGGGAGTGGGTCTCTTATAGCAAGGTCATATACGTGTTCCTAATGTTTGGCTGACTAACGTGTCGTAGATATTCGACTCGCAGCTGACTTTTTAACAGCGTTTAAAAAAGGAGGAAATTCTCAATTACGATTGTTTTTTTTATGTTACTCGATATTTCCAAGAATCGTGAACCGATTTTTTTTATTGAACTGTTATAACCCCAAAATGGTCGCGTTCGCTGTCGGTTCGATGATGGGATCTTGGAGAAATCGGTAGAAGTCGGTTTTTATTTTTATTTTATTTGGGGGTTATTATTCAATGATATTCTGCCAAAAGTAATTATATGCGTCGGGTGTAAAATTTGACATGAAACTCGCAAACGATAGACGACTATTACAATATCAATTAGGTTCCAGTTTCTCCAGTAGAAATGTCTAAAGTAAGGATTAAATAAAAAACCTAGATTTATACCTTGTTCGCAAAAGCGGTTAGTTAACTCTTTTGTAATAACTATTGCAATAGTATCATTATAGGAGAAACAACTTTTGTTTTTATATTGTGTATGATCCAAACATTAATGATGAAGAGTGGCTATTCAATAATCATGAAAATGTAAATTAAAAAGTCAATAACTAAGCTAAGAGACTTTGATAAAGACTGGCAAAAATGATAATGAATATCAAAATATAACGTTAAATCCTCTTCGTGTTTTGCTGTAAGAATTCAGCCCCATGTAGCCAACAAATAAATGAACTGAATTCTAATTCCTTGAAATCCTTAAACGGTTAAGTCATTATTTTAATAGTGAACAAATTTATTTTCCGATCATACTTTGTTTAAGTGGACGTTATGAATTGAATTTAAGCAATATAGTGGTTTAATAATGTAAATCCACAAAATTGATACAAGTAAATTATTACAGTTAATATTGTGATAATCTGATTATATCAATTGAACAATTTTATTACTCGAAGAATTAAAATCGAAAATAATTTTTCATTAATATTACGTAGACTGATACAAAAATATGAGATATTTTAGTCTTACAAATATAATTTTAACAGTAAATTTTATTTTACTAATAATTTATAAAGATGATTGTAAATTGACATAATGTATAATATATAAGGTCACAATTAAATTGATTCCTATAACATAACTAATACCGTAGGTTTCATATTAATACATTGTACAATTTATTGTTCATTTTGAACTAATAATCTCTTGTCGAATATTATATTTCTTGCCTCAAAATTGGATTAACCATGACATTAATGTACCATTAAGTAGCTAATATTTTATGTAATCTATTTGATTAGTGCAGCAGCATTATCCAAATATAACGAAATGTAAGAGGCTGTCTCTGGGCAATGCAAGTTAGTTGTAAGTGTCCAAAACATACTTTAGAATCTGAAAATGTATAAACCTTAAAACAATAATACTATTATCAATATATTATACACAATATCAACTCATTATTATCAAAATTTAGTAATAGACTAAGAATACACAATACAAAAAAACGAAAATGTTAGTGACAGTAATATAGTGATTACATTTTTATATCTCAGCAGAAAATATTGATTGTTAATTGATATTTAAGTATAATATAATACATAATCTTGCTTTTAATTTGATAGCTGCTGTTAATGGCACCGGTCGTGTGATATTACGTGGTATTTAAATAAAATTGATCACAACTAATTTTGTTGTCTTGATACTCATAATAGTCATGATAACCAAAGTCTCAAAGTAGCCTCATCAACCGTGCCTGCCAGATTCGATTGCCATTATAAAATTAAAGTTTACCTTCATGTATTAATTACAATCAATATTTTCTAAACTTAACTTGTAAGTAGTCAACAAAAATGTTATATTATTGTACAACACGAAATTAACATGCCATACAAAAAGCATTTATTTTTTTCAAATCGAAGTAAGAGCCTAGTTTTTACAACAAAAAAAATGCATTTAAGCTGATAAAACGCTATTATAAACTTATAACGTGTTACATACGCAGATATTAAACAGTGTAATTATTTGTAGATTATAAATGGACGACATTTTTCATTTGACATTGTGTTGTCAACATTTGTACAAAGTTGTTACACAAAATGAACCATTTTAATTTTAGACCAGTGATTGGAATTATGGATATAACATAATTTTAGATTATGTTTGTGCTTCGCTTAATGTAGGTATATGTATTAGAATTATGAACAAAGATTTTTATTTTATTTAATGTTTAAGTATGTTGTTTAAATTTTCACGTACAAATTGTAAGATAATATAACATAAATAACATATTACAACGTCTTTTTTTTTCTTAGACAATTTGTTGATTTATCTTTTATAAAGAGTGCCACTTTGTCGCCAATAAAGCCGCATAGTCAGATAATTTATATAAAGATACAAACGAATTCTGACCTTATCTACTGTAGACGCCAAAGTAGGACCTTTTACTATGAACGTTCATATATAATGCATTCATATTTACTAAGTAAGTAAGAATAACATCCTATGTATATCACATACTAAAACAGTAGGTACATTGTAGAAAGTTTGGAATTAACTAAGGTTAGTTCGAGTTTTCTTTCTTCTTTCACTGTAAGGCGGAGAGCAATTTAAGACAACAAAAACGTTACATATAGAATTATACGTATACTGTACATAACATTCCTGTTGTTTATACATTACCCTAAATCTTGTGACTCGTCGGTTCGCCGCCGCGGAAATGAGTGGTGGGGGTGAGAACATTTCAGAACAAACAAAGTAAGTACATGCATGTATCAACTTTAGCATTGCACACTACTGTGTTTGCTATGAAACCCTCTCGTGGGTTCTTCTTGTATATGCTGGTATGTTGCTTCAATCTTCTTTCGCAGTGTTGATACCTATCGTAATTAATTAGGTTTTATATAACACATTTCGAATCGCTAAACGTAAGTGCCAGTGGGCGGGGCACGTAGAACCGTTGGGGCGGAAAGGTTTTCTAGTGGCAACCGCATACCGGAATATGCAGCGTGGGTAAACTCTCCACTAGGACCATTGATGACCTGGTGACGGACGCAGGAGTCCGCTGGATTATTCCACGGTTTACCATAATCTACTTCTCACATCTCTACACATCACATCACACATCATCAGCCTCTCTCGGTCCACTGGTGGACGTAGGCATCACCTAATAACTATGCGTATGGACGTATTCAGAGGTAAGTGCCATAATCGTCACGCTGGGCAAGCGGGTTTGCAATCGCAGTAGTGCGTCCACTATATTCTATTAACGAATATTCTGTGACACTTCAATCCCTTAGTCGACACCCAGTGACAGATTTCATCACCCCAAATGTATACTGTTATATCGATCGTCGGTGAGATATACCACGCGGTTACCCATAACTTGCGTTATAATTAATAAAATATTTTTCTGAACTAATACCTCCAACCGCGTAATGTGCCCTGCCCACTGTCACTTCAGTTTAGCGATTCGGAGAGCTATATCGGTTACTTTGGTTCTGCTGTGGATGACCTGATTTCTAATATGATATCGCAGAGAGACGGGGCACATTGCGCGTAGAACCGATGCCTGTTGGGGCAGAAAGGTTCTCGAGTGGCGGCCACGTACCGGAAGGCACAGCGTGGGTAAGTCCCCCCCACAAAATGGACTGGTTACGGCAGCAGGAGTCACTGGATGCGGATGGCGCAGGACCGGTCATTGTAGCAATCATAGGGGGAGGCCTATGTTCAGCAGTGGACTTATTTCAACTGATATGATGATGATGAATATCTCCACCGCACCCCTTATCTATATCTGATTCCCTGAAATCAATCTCCATAACGCAAAATACGTATAACCTTCGGTGTTGCGTTTCCCCGTGTAAGAATAATAGCTCTTTGTTATGGGGTCAATCGTGCGATGTTGGAAATGGCCTCTCGGGTTGCTTCAATGGATTCCTGATTCACGGAAACGTATTGTCAAGCTCCTATGAGAATGGTTCAGTTGTATATATCTGCAATTTGACGCCAAAGCGTCCGCTGATTCCATATGCATGTTTTACTAATGTCATCTAATATGGGCGATTGTTGAGACTAAAGTTAAAAATATGCTATTGGACTTTCGTAAGGTCATGATTATCCGTGTGGTGCTTATTTAATATGTAGAGTTTAATAATTTGGGCCACGAGTATATAGCGAGTGTTTTAAAAAAGGAATCTTGAGTCATGGGGAAGTCTCGAGGCACGAGCGCACGAGGGGTAAACGAACATTCGACAAGTTTTTACGCTAATCCTTTTATTCAAAAATTTTCTAACAAACTTCATAAAAGTTCGTTAGCCCACAAGTGAAATCAAAATTAAAATGATAAAATTTTTAACATTGGAAATAATAATCTTTGTAAGGCACACCATACTATTTTCTTTGATTTATATTTTGAGCTGTGCAAGGAATTTAAATAATAATTAAAACCCATTTTTTTTCTTACCTAAAGACGTCGTCGTCGTTGTATCTGGTCAATTTTATGGTAAATTCCGTCATTAGCAGACGGTCGCAATAAGCGGATGTACTTAAATAGTGGCACATACTAAAACCAAACATATGCCTATGCACACGTTGCTAAAACCATTTGGTTGTTGAGTGCATGCACTCAATGTCATGACTCTGCAGAGTCATACTTTGCCTGCACTGTGGTTGAAGTCGATGAAAAAAGTGTTAAACCTCTAACGAATGCAACAGCAGCAATACATGGTTATACTTTTTTTTTGAACTCTATTGACTGCGATTAGAGTTCAAATTTGAAATGCAGTATTGTCTGTGTACAGTAGAGGGTTACTTAATTACTGAAGATGCGCTTTGAAATTGCGTAGATTCTACTTGTTCGCTTGTAATTCCATAATTATATTCAACATTCATTTGAAATCTTAAGTTTACGAAATACTAAAATCGTTAAATAAAAACTAAAATTGATATTAATTCTCGAACCAAGAATTTACTGCAGCAGTAATCGTTAGTGTCTGCGTAACTAAGTTCTATTCTATTCTTCTCACTGTAACAGTCATGCTCAGGTTCACGCACACATCATCAGCCTGTTTCAGTCCACTGCTTTATAGACATAGTTAGATAGGTCTCTCTAAACATCATAATTCATAAATATACGCATGGACGGATTAGGTAATGCCGATTATCTCCACGCTGGGCATACTCGCCAACGCGATCGCCGTCGTGTGTCAACTATGATGATGCTACTGCCCATCATCTATCTTTAATGATTGAATGGTCAGTTACACTTCAATTCCTTCGTCGACTCTTACACCTATAGAGGTGACGTTCCCGGTTCATTTCCAATATATAACTTACCATTTGGGAATATCTGGTGAAGGTCGCAGGAGTCCGCTGGATGGGGGTCGCACAGGACCGGTCATTGTGGCAATCTTTGGGGGAGGCCTATGTTCAGCAGTGGACGTTTTTCGGCTCATATGATGATGATGATTTGGGACTATTTACCGTACTGTGTGGGGAACGTTACCGATAACTGCACAATACTATCACGGCAAGAGTTGAAGAATGCTCAGGTTGGATTGAATGAAGGCACATGCGTTGGTGAAAAGCAGTAGTACTGATGATGTGGTGATGACATAATGGCAGAAAATTTAAATCGGGCGTGAGCTAGACGTTTCTCAACTAAAATTTTGCACTTCTGTCAGTATAGTTCTATTAATTACCTAAGTACCTACATTTTTGCTTTGTTCACGATTTAATAGCAGCGTTAACGATACGCGTCTTTCAACGATTCAGGACAGTTAAGTAACATCAATTGAAAATCCTTCAGAATATAATGTACACGCTAACCTAGAGTCGTGTTCCGTTTTTTGTATCAAATGAAGACTTAGATACAACATTCTATCGTGGTGACTACACAAGTAGGTACCTGTACATACCTACATAAATAAAATTTGTCCATCTTTATTTTATTATCTATAGTTTTACAGTTTTTTTACAATAGTCGATGTCTACCCATCACCCAGTATATTAAGATGTATTCAAACAGACTGCACACTACAGTAGTCAGGTAGGTATTGTATTGCACTGAACTTATTTACTAATCGTTACTTGCCTATAGTTCCCATATACTTATTCTCACGACTATAAAACACTGGCAATATACCACTGGAATCACTTTCACAGTCAAGTGCTGGCGACAGACTGGTGGTGGACGGGCCGGTCGTCGCCAGCTAACGATGCAACCGGACTCCGCCATTGTAAACATCCACCGAATGGAATCCTCGCAACGCGGGTACAGGTATCACTCGATCGCAACTCATTTCATTCTCGAATCAATATTACTGTCTTTAGAAAATTGGTACCTTGACCTGTTTCAATTTTGAGGCACTGCTACAGTTGCTACTCAACTCCTCGAGTCTGATATTTTGTTGTGTTAATTGGAGCTTACTTAGATCGATATTATATAAGAAATTCTTCTCCTAGATACTTACCCAGCACCAGCAAATTACACAATGGGTACTTTACTTACCAGCTTCTCTGAATTTGGGGCTAGATTGATCTTCGTATGCTTATACCTGTAGGTATAGGGTATAGGTATCCTACTTATTAGTTACCATTTGGAAGGCTCTACCTGCCACTTTGGACTTCATTGCAACATAATAGAGACAAACATTGGTACATTGATTATTCGTACCTACCTTCGAATAATCCATCTACCAATTCTGGCAACCAGTTACCATAAGGCCAACGCTGATAGGCATCAGCTAATGATAACTCGTTGCCATGAGGTAAAACCCATGCAACGCGGTTATGACATCACTGGAGTATTGGAACTTGCCAAACTCACTCAGACAATTTACAGAACTCAACCGTAAACGTTTGTGACCGCTGAAGTTGCAATAGGTCAGTTATGCCTCTTAAGCGAAACCAGAGTGACTTGTAGTAACGCACATTGGTAGTAGTTTGCACCGAAGACCGCTCGTGCCGAATATACTTACACCAATCATCTATGTACTATATACATAATACCTACAGCCAACTGACACTTAGATAAGCATAATGGTTTATGGTCCATAGCCCGCCATGGAAGATCCCTTCATACACAAATCTTGAGTGGCGCTTGACCTATAAACCAATATATAACAGTTTGAACAATCAATTTGATCTTGTCTAGACTAAACAGTCGTTGTCTGGGTGATACTAGTTGAAAGCTAAAGGTTTTTCATTTTATAATGTTCCGTGTAATATAATAAAATAAGACCTTCTTTTCTAATATGACAATAATTCAAATTGAGTTCCCACTCAATTCGACAAAGTTCTTTATAGCGACCCATACCTTCATGGGCAGAAGTCCTACATGAAGTTAATATTAAGTACCGGCCACCATACATTTTTCAGTCGGGGAATTGTAGGAATTCATAAACAGGACAGCAGTGTGAAAACAACTTGTTTCTTTTCAGAGGAATTTAGTTAGTCGTCACGCGTCTTGTTTTGTTTATAAAACACTTTCTCCGAAATACCTAAGTGCTGTGTTTAATCAATGGGGAATAAATTCATTATGAGGTTGCTGCCAGTAATTTGCTTTATGTTATTGAGATTCATTCTGCTTAAAGAATTGGTCGTTGGTGGACCTGGTGGAGCTAAGGCGAGTTGCGCGCTCGCTCTAATAAAGTAGGTAAGCCAAACTAATAAACGAACAAGTAAATTGGTAGGTATACCTACACTACCTACAGGTTTATTATGTACCTTACGTAATATAGGTACAGATTGGCCAAGAAAAGAGAAGCAGTCCCGTTGCAAGTGAGGTCTTGGGACGCAGAATAGACACCGTAGGAGATTTTTTTCGAAATTAGATTAACATAACCTTCAGTACCTAAGTTTCAGAACTAGTAGTACCTAGAAAGCAGGTAGGTACCTACCTAGTACTTAATAGTAGCACCTAGTACTAGTTTCCGTATAATTTCAAAAAATTATCGACGGTTTTGAAATTTCCAAAAAGCCTCTAGGCCTCCGTTAATTATGAGTCCGAAAAGTTCAGAGTCAACGGGAATGCACTTATTTTTTGGGCACCTAATTATATACCTACCTAAGAAGTTACCTGTCTACTTGTGTCGTAAAATCCAGCGATTATTTTTTTACATGTAGAACGTACTTAGGAATTGATGTCCCATATCCTAAAATACCTAACAACCCAACGTTTACCCAGTGTTTAGTACCTGCTTATTTGGTTAACATTGAAATAATTTTCATACGGATTTTTGGAGGGCAGAGAAGAACCCGTATAAAATTTAAGCTTGTGCATCTGAGTCTTTACCATTTAGTTACGGGTCCCACTTCGATGGAGATCAAAGTTTCGTATGTATCTCGTCATTAAATCAAGCAGTACGCATCTCAACCCATAGCTTTGTATGCTTCTCATAATTTACGACCTAGTGTCGTTGGACTCTACATTAGACAATTTATTTTGTTAGCTCCTGTGAAAATGTGGCCTATACGCTAATATCTTAATTGATGAATAACGGATATAAATTATACAGGGTGGCCCATTCGAATCGGTCAGTATGGAAAAGTCTGAAACTATAAAGCATACGAAGATTTGTTCTTAGGAACTATGTCACCGATTTTTATAAAAAGAAAAACTGCATTCATACATTTGAAAAAAAAAACTGTACCCAGCTAGGGAATCGAACCCGGTTGTTTAGAAAAAAAAAACTTACACTATTTTTATTTAGAGATCGTTTGTGTAAGTCTTAAGCTGTAAATGTCTCTAGGAAACATGATGTTAAAAATGAAAGGAATTCATTGTTTTCATATACTTAAATTTATTTTACTAGGTGTTTGTTGTGTAATCTTAAGAAAAAATATTATTTTTTTTATATTTATCAACGTAGTTTTCATTATTTTTAACCTATTAACCGCCGGTTGCTTCGTTAAAATTATGTGCCTCTAGCGCCACACGCCGTTTTCGTACCGAAACCGTAGTGATGTAATCGCTGCTACGATAATTTATCATGTGGTATACTTTAAAAGATATAGTACATTGTGTATTAAGGGCGGTAAATAAGAAATTGTGAACGAGTGTGAAAGTAAAGCCCAAGCCGAAGGCGCGGGCTTTACTTCATACGAGTTCATAATTCTTGTACCGCCCGTGGCACACACAATGTTTTTCATCACACCTGTGAGGCAAAATAACTAAATAAAACAATATATTTTCACAAAACTACTCTAAAATGGTCTAAATCATTTCTCAAAAACAGGGATGTCTTTTTATCATTTTTATAACAGAAGTCCCGGCGCAGCGCGCGCCGCGCGCCACCGCCGGCGTGGCAGCGGCGGCGTGGCAGCGGCGGCGTGGCAGCGGGCGGCGCGCCAGTGCGACGTAATGTTGTATGAAAATTAAAAAAAAAGTCATTACGACCATGGTCATAATATAGCTCATTACGTTCATGCATGCCTGCTTGTAAAATCAGCATTTACGAGCAGGTGTGATGAAAACAAAATTGTGTATTATTTATAAAATGTAAATAAACGTCATATGTTAATAAAATTAAAATAAACAACATCAAACGGCATCCAATTTAGTAAATGAATACTACTGTAACCTAGATTTTAAGCGAGACAATATTTTAACAAAATTTTGTTTTTGGAATCCCTATTGTTGGAAATATACGACTCCGGCGGTAGAGAAATAGGAAAATGTTAAAGTGGATAGTGCTTGCAAACCGCGTTATGATAATTTTGAAGAAGACAGCACTCATTACCTTTTCATCTAATTCTAATTCATCATCTGTCTCAAATTCTTCAGTTTGTTCCTCACAGCCTTCCAAAATTCTTATTAATTCTTCAACGGTTGTCATTTTGCTAGTTACTGTTAGCCTCTACTGTGAGTATGTAATGAAGTGAATCCGATAATATAAGTACCTACCCACTAATAAATTTGTTATTAATCATAAGTAAGTACCCTCACTATTATCGAATTGTGCACGCTTATGACGTCATAAGCAGTTGGATAAATGCGACTCTGGCGCTGGACACTTTAGATAGCATTGAAAGTACTAGTGTTGTAGATACTAATCATCGTATAAAGTCGAACGTCAAATAAATTATATGTCAGAGGGACAGCCGAGAACGGGGTGACGAATATTTAATTCCTAGCTACTGATTGTATCTACTTACAAAGGTGTATACTATGCATGGACGCACATAATTAAACACAAGGTAAATTACAATCTTATATTATACTGGTTCACAAATGATAAACCTCTGTCGTGAGAAGAACCAGCAAGAAACTCAGACGGTCTTACATTTTCCAAACTTTAAATAATCACAACAAGTACACACTTAAAACAAGACTATTTACAACACTATAAACTATACTGATAGAAAACGACTGGAGAGTTATAAGCTTGCGTCCATGCATCATTTACTCAACCCTGGAATGCTTTATTCCAACTCTAAATCAAGAATGAATCCTTGTACACTGCGCTAGTGACCTTTTATAATGTCAGCTCCAAACTACCTGCTTCATAGGCGGGTAGATATCAACATGACGTTTAATGTCTACCTACATGGGCCAAGCAAAGAACATCTCAAGCAAAACATTGATTATCGTTTTCTAGATTTTATAACTCTTAACAAATTAAATGTAAACATTGCAAATAAGACTATTCTTATTGTAAATAAGACTATTCAGACGTTCGATGACTCGACATTTCGTACACGTCTGCGCCAACTGAAGCATGTCTCCGACACGGCCATACTGACAAGACAAGCGTCCTCGCTTGTATCTGAAACAAACACGTACACCAGTAGTCTTTGTTACCACTCGGTCACTCCTGACCAAATTATCTGTCTACGTAAAATCATCTCAACTCAAGAAAAATAATTTTAATCTTTGCAACTGAATTTAGGATCACTTATGGTCAATTAATTACCACTAATTTAAATTCAAGAGCAAACAAGTACCATCTGGCTTTCCTAGCCACATTTTACGTAAAACATTACAAAAAACTTTTGGAGGAATATAATGTCATTCGTGGCCTATTGGTTATCACATAACCACATACATTAAGCGCATCCGTAAGGGATCGCCGATTCAACCCTATGACACTACGGTCTCTAAAACGCGACCTCCGCCAGAGCCTGTCGCGCACCGCGTACCCACGGACTACTCACAGGCAGACACAACGGGCTACGGCTACGATCAAGCCTCTGGTACGGTCGACCCATTCTAACCTCAATACATAATGGGATAGAAATGACTACTGTTAAATTTTACGAAATCAAATTGGTAACAATTTTACACACGACCATTTCAAACTCCTCTTTTATAACCTGTTAGAGGATCGTAGGAACATCTTACAATCGTCCACATGATTCTATACACATCTACCACTTTAGCAAGGCACGGTATACCACCAACAGTTATCAGAAATACTGTAAGCAAACTCATCGCCCATGACCTCAGCAATGTACACAGAAAAACAATCTAAAAACACAAACAATCTACAGTCATCAACATGTCACAAAATACCCGCTATCCGAATAAAGTACACGGACACATCTATAACCTTCGGCGCAGTCACTGACTGACCTGAGTTTAACTGACTGACCTGAGTAAATAAAGTTTGCAAGAACACTCTATAACTCTCAACAACATTGTTGGCAGACTCATCATCCACGACCTTAGCAAGGTACGCAGGAATACCATCTACAGTCACCATTAATACTGTAGGAACACTTCATCTACGACCTCAGCGAGGTACGCAGGAATACCATCTACAGTCACCATAATACTGTAGGCACACTTCATCCACGACCTCAGCTAGGTACGCAGGAACACTGTCTACAATCATCACATGATTGTACGAAAACCATCCACAGTCACCAAACTGACTGTGGGCATACTCTGAAGCCAACTTATTACTTTGCCCAACATACGATTTACAACATTCATCATCACGTTTGGGATTTTGAAAAGACAATAAAAATCATGCCAGTCTTTAGGCAATTAACACCCCGGCTCATTTTTACCCCCAGAACGTAACGGTATACCAAAAATTCACATCTATCATCACGTCATCAAATATCACTCAGTTACATTTCTTGAAAACCAAGTTCAGTTCTACCAATTAAAAGTCAAAATGATTTAAACTAAAGAGTCAATCCCTCGACTCAAACAAAAACGTAAGTTACTCAATCAGGTTACACCATAACCATGCACCTGATTTAATTTCTGTCCATGGGCTTGTTAGAATCCAATAACCTATCAGAAGTTAACCATCTCAGCCGCGTAAGTGCTACTCCTGGCAAAGAGTATACTGCACATAAAAAGCAGTCCAAGTGCACGTTTTACATGCTCCGGAACTTCCGATACGATTATTAGATCACGCTTAATCCATCGAACTTGCTCTCAGTCTATTGAAAGCTCAAATGACATAAGAACTCATTAAATTTAACAATTACCCTTTTCGCATTTAAAGTAGTTAATATAAAATTAAATGCCGTAATGCAGTATCATATTTTCTTTAGGTACTCATTTAATCAACTAAGGGAATTAAAATCAACTTCATTAACATTTGAAACAGACTAGCAAGTCTATCTATGTACTTACTACTTTACTAGCTAGTAACCGACATAGTTCTACAATAGTAAAAATGAAACACTTCACTTCAACAAAAACAACAAATGGGTTGCAGTACTCACAGCAGTTACAATACTCCAGATGCTACAGCGAGCAATAGAGTCTTAACAACCACCTCCATGGCTGTCGGACAATCAAAACGCATTGACCACTTACACCATTGAACCAAACGCACGCCACTCACAATCGTGGCCGCACTGAGACGGAAAAATAGATCCGATTTACACCTACGACTACGAATGATAAATGGTGTATGTAGTCCGAGAAAACTGAACCCAACAAAAATGTAAATAGTTTAATTCCACGATTTGCAAACTATACGATTGCAAACTATAATGACTAATTCTAGTACCCACTATTTTAATTGAACTAAGGTAGTCAAACTGAAACTATTGACGGTCCAAATAATAAGAAATGATTATCATCATCATCACCATAACCACCATCATCATCACAATAACCATCATCATCATCATAATAACCATCATCAACATCATAACCACCATCATGATCATAACAACGATCATCATCATAACAACCATCATCATCATAACCACCATCATTATCATAACTACCATCATCATCATAATCATCATCATCACCATCATCTCCACCATCACCATCATCACCACCATCATCATCATCACCACCATCATCGCCATCATCATCATCATCATCATCATCATCATCATCATCATCATCATCATTCTATATCAGAAATTGTTAAAATAAATCTCAATGCGTTTAATAAAACTTTAATAAAGTCTTTAATAAACTTGCGTAACCTTACGTTATCGCTGTCTAATTTAGTTTTAATGTTGCATTTCTTGCTCAAGTTTTAACTCTATAGAATCGAAAGGGTAGAAGCCCTCGATGACTCAACAACATTAGCTCAGGGCTCAAATAGCTCAACAAAATGTGAACTCCTCACCGGATTGACAACGTGTCTACACCACGCGCTGCACCACGTGTTCACGGTAGGCAGCAGAGACACCAGTCATCAGCTTCTGGCACGCCGTCGGGACATGATGACAGCAATAACTTGCAGGCCGGCAGCTCGCTCCAATTCACCATGTTGAACTGTAATCATCAAATTGTACGGTATCAGTTTTATGACAGAGATATTTTGCACGCGAGCTCTCAACTTAACCTGATCACAAAAATAAAAAGTTGAGGTTAGGGTATTGGTATCTTTTTAACTTTGTATTAAAATAATAATGGGCTTCACTTTATTACAACCAAGTTAATCTCGTAGATAATAAAACTTTTTTGAGAACATAAAAACTTCACGCTAAAAATAGAAATGTCAAACTGTCATTTCTTTAAATTACTGCTTCGAATTTTGCATTAAAACAATTGGAACGAAACCTGTCCTTTTATTTCCATTGCTCAAAAAGCAACTCCCGAAGACCTGGAGTCTTTATTCTCTTTAATTTCCTGGACGTTTCAGAAATTGTGGTAGTTTCATCGCAACAGCATAGTCATCCTGAACGGAAGTTCTGGCTACTATGAACGTGTTGTTCTTGAAATTGAAACATTCTCAGCTCGTTTTATTGCCACAACATAGTCATCAGTATCATCACGAACGAAATCATCACGAAACATTCTGTAACATAAATATCACACGCATAGAAAACTTAAAAAAACAGGCTATACGAATCTCTAATCAATTTTTGGTAGACCACAAAACAAAACCACGGGTTACTTGCCCGTATTTCAGAACTGGTAGTATTTCAAAAGTCAGAAAAGTAACAAGTATGAGCCATGATATTCTTTGAAATTATTCAAATTACTGTTTTTTTTGTGAAGTGGGTGAGATACCTACCCACACGTATTGCAACAATAGAAATTCCATAAAAAAACTAACTTGATATCTCAAATTACGTCTCGAAACAGACTTTGCTTCAAAATACACGAGTAGTTTACACCTTAACCCATTCAGGGCGACGCTCGAACTCTCGATCCAAGTACGGCGCGCTACCATACATTCAAACTTGCCATTGCAGAGTCACGCACAAGTGGCGTTACTCAGTGGCTCGACGGCGCACAGTATCGCGCGCCCGTGATGTTGTACATATTGGATGGCGTTATGCCGGAAATTACTTTAACCAATGAAATTATCTAATAAACTATTGTAAGATATTTATATGTTGAAATAAATATCTGAATATTTATTTGTTGAAATAAATATCTGACGGGGTGAAATTTTATTTGCTATTTACACTCTAAGTTGTCATCGCCAAACAATGTCTGCTGTTTTATAAATTTCAATCATATCTGCACAATTGAAGGGATGTTTACAAAAACAACATAACTAGCATTTTTTCCAAATTTGAGTTTTTGATGTCATACTGTTCGTCATCAAAGGAGCTACAGAATGTGAAAAAAAAAATTGTCTAAAAACTTTCCCGTTTGGCAAAAAAAATTAAAATATTTTATTTCCCATACTAAACTGCACTAAAAAGTGTCGAATAAAACTACAGCATTAATACTCAGAGTAAACCATATTCTAAATCGACTTATAAAATGGGAAATATTAGCGTATATGCGTCAAGTTTTGCACAAAAACAACGTAACTACTAAAAATTTTACAAAAACAACGTAAGTGGCAAGGCTTATTTTATTTTTACCAAAAAAAGTAATGAGCCGAAACACAAATAAACGGCTAATATTAACTTAGTGGTTATATATCTATACCGCTTCTGAATATTAAGCTTTAATGAATATTATTTAAAAAGGAATTTAGTTTTATCGCTCTCCTGTAAAGTTATGCTCAATGTAGTTATGTTGTTTTTGTAAACATCCGTTCAATTTATACTTAACAGATGATTTATTTTTATGATATCGGGATTGGTACTCACAAAAAAGTTCCTAATTATAACGAACATAAATACTTCTCAGAGTATAAATGGTCAACACAATTTCACTTGTGATGTAGTTAACTTTATACAGGGTGTTTGGTTAGCGGTGTCGGAGCTTTTAAGGGTTTAAACTACAATCAATTTCATCGATAAATTACCTTTTTTTTTTGTGACGGCGTTAATTAAATGGCGGCAATTTTAAAATTTTAAACAGACAATCCTAGCAAAAAGTATCTCGAGAGAAGTCATTAGATAAGCAAACTAATAAAGCTAATCATTTGACTCTACTATTTCAACAACAAGGCCAAGAATTTTTTAATAAATTAAAAATATTAACAAATTCACCTTCATTTTTCAATTAATTTAATTTTGCATGAAAACTAGATCGTTAAGATAGGTTTTTGGTGTTGTTATTTGTTAGTACAGGATGTTAGCTAAAAAATATCACCATAATTACAGTTATACCTTAAGTACTTTAGGCATTACAAGTGCTCAAACATGCACTGGAAGAATGGAAGGCGGCCACTTCACTATAACCAAGTACCTAACTACCTATGTACTTAGGATATGAAATAAAAAAGTATAAATTTGCTAACATTGCATTTATTCATAATATATTCACTTTTACACATTTTACATGAAATGTAAAACAAAACTTTCACTTAACCTAAAAGTAAAGTTGAACATTATTATCGCACCATCTAATAAACAAAATATTTTTTTGTCACAAAAAAACTGCACTGAGCTTGCAGTTAATATATTATTATGTATATTGTTTGTCGAAGATTCGGAATTATTTAGTTAACTTAGTTGGATTACTCCATATTTACGCAGTTTTCATGATAATTCGACTACGAAACTAAGAAACCCCGAAGCAATACATTTTACGATATTGAATTATTTATATTATTCATTTGCCTTTTTTTTCTGAATCGAACAATTCCAAATGGAGGACTTCATTGCCTTTGAGGCATTATCAGCTAATTTACTATTAGGCTACAGAAACAGTTACTTTGATGAAAGATTGTAATGCTTTTTTTAATGTTTTAAGGCCATAATTATGATACTCACTATTATATCCTGATAAATTTTCTTCATCAGTGAGCTCCAATCCTAGAGCAGTCAAATCGGTATCCATGTTCAAAATTGAGTCGTTCATTTCAAGTGCAGTTGGAGATAAAAAGTTCACATCCAAGTCAATCGTGGAAAGCGTGTTCGGGTTATCAGTGTTCATAGCCAGGTCAGTAGGTAAATGCAGGTTCGGGGTCAGAAAATCGAGAGCCAGGTCAAAAGAGAATCACAATACACACGACACACAAGATCACGAAACAAAGATGCGCAATAGTCAAAGGACGAACCAATACTAATCTATACACCTGTACTAAGCCCTAAACCACGAATTGAGTCACTTTTAATGCTATCGGTATTCCGAATTTGAAACTTTCAAATGAATGGACGTCGTCATCAAAGTCGCCGCCATCCATTGACGCCATTGTCTTTATACATGCCAGATGTCAACTTAGACCAGTACCGAAATCGTTAGGTTATGCCGATAAAAACTTTTGCGTGTGAATTTCATCTATCTGTTGAAAGGGGCATCGTCATTAGAAGTAGCCACCATCCATTGTTTCCATTGTCTTGTTTCATTCAGGTACCAGTAGTCAACTTTAACTGCCTACATCGGAAGGTTAAACTGATAAGGATCTTTTGTGTAAATTCCATTTATTCGCCATTGAAGTCGCCGCAATTTTCTATCTTTAAATTTACGCTGTCAACAAAGTCACCACCATCCATTGTATCTATGTATTTTGTTTTCATACAGATAAGGACATTTGGGTGTGTTTATCGACTGAAGCATACATCTATATTTGCATCGTCAAACAAATGAAATTACATCGGTACTTTTATTTATTGCATTTTTTCTAACCCGGTCCTTTTCACTGTATGTAACCGTGTGTATATTAGTAAATAATGTACGCTGAAAAAGTGTCCGTTTTTCCAAGTATGAAAACTTTAATTGGAGTATTTTTATAGTACCTGTACGTATACATGTACTTACCTACATCTAAATAAATGCACTAAATCTCTCTGTTCACTAAAACTCAAAAACCATCAAACATTTGTATACATTATTACGCATACTCCTTATATTATTTACGAACTTAAATATTTCGGTATAACATGTAATTTCGCTGGTTAGAAACAAATGCTGCATACCGCCATCCATTACCCCTGTAAAGTCGTTATAATCTTACAAAGAATATAACCCATTCAGGGCCAAGGACTCAGCGTATGGGTCATGACTCAACGCTTCCGCATGGCCCGTGACTCGCATGCGAGTCATCAGTACATTGTAAATAAAATAAAAACTAAACTTATATTGACACAATTATGTTTGTGTGATTGAATCTAACAACCACTTTCACAAATTACGTTTAGTCATAAAATGATGAGCACGATTTTTTTAATGAAAATGGGGTCTTGAATATTCAAGTTTGATTTACTGTAGGTATAATTTAAGACAAAATAACAAAATTGTAGATGCATACGTGTTGTAAGCACACAGACATATTGACATTTCAAAAATATGAAAAATATATTTTTATACAAAGTTATGAGTATGGCTCAGGGTATGGGTCACCGTGGCCCGGCGCTGTCTGTAAAAACTACGAGTGTTTACGTGACAGACTCAAATAAGCTTTATTGGCCGGTCTTAGAGCTTGTTTCACGTTGAAGCCGTTTGGTATTGTAACATTTTTCAACCGATGACCTTATGGATGGTGGCAAGCAATATTTGTATTGACCAAACTTTGTACGATTATAACGTTAGTTGTAATATGAATTAATGTAACCAGCAAATGACGATTTTTCAGGAGGGCCCAAAAACGAATTTGACATTTATAAAGTATGTTGTATCTTTTTAGTTAATTATCCTATTGAAATGATGTTTATCTTGTTTGTTTTATTTTTGAGAGGTCTATTTGATGCACAGTTACTAACTACGACCACAGTTGTAGTTCAGGAAATGGCTGGTGCTTACGTTAAAAGTTGGTGGTTACATTCATATTACAATCGACGAAAATATCTCATTTTCTTTTAAGGGTAAGGCAACCAGGTTTCTCCGCTGTACTTTTATATACTTAACATAAAATGGTGTGGTCATTGTAGTGTATACTGTATAGGTACTTAGGTAACTACTAGTGTGTTAACAGTGATGTTAAGATTTATTCATAGTAATAAAACTATGTTTCAATTATATGAAGTAAAGCAGTTGTTTAATACTAATATAACTGTATTTACATAACATTTGTTTATCTTGGCGGTTTTTAGAAAAGATTCTTTCCCATTGCATTTTCACGGAAACGTCCAAACGTGTCTTGCTATTTCTTATTATTATGTCGAGGTTGTATATCAATTTTGACATTTACTATCTGAACGATAATTTATAGATAATTTTAGTGTGACAAAAACATGTTGTTTGCTCAAACAAAAGACTTCAAAGGTAATGGCCGTCCGAGCGCCCACACAGGTAATAAACAATAAATGCAACCGAGCAGCGGTGTTATCTTGCATATGCACGTTGCAGTAGTTTTCCCAGAAGTCAATGACGTGACGTAGTTCAACCCATCCCTCCAATTAAAAACGTATTTTGAAGTAATATGGGAAATATAATTTAGTCTCGATTTATTCGTTGGCGACTTCACCTCTCCTCCTGTGCTGTGTTTAGTGATTGCAATTTTTACGACGTTGGTTTTGTATTACCGGAATTTGAAATCTCGTTACCTGATATATCGTTGCACGGCCTCTATAATAATTGTGTCTAAGAATTTAAACAAAGGTCGCCGCAATCCTTTATATCTTTGCACATGCAGTGCTTATCGTCAAACAGATGTGACCAGGTCATAAGTACATGTACATTAGGGTGTTTCACTTTTGTATGGGCAAAAAAAAATTGTGATATTTTCCCTGACTTTGCTCACGCCCTAAGTTTCTCTGATATAAAAATGATATATATAAAATTTTATTGAGATTGGACAACGTTTAAAGGTTGCACACTTTTAAAAGTAAAGCCAAAGCCCCATACATTACGAAAAAAAATACTTTGTTATAAATTAATCAAATATAATGAACCAACACTAACAAACAATGGAAAAGTCGAATTTAAGAATAAGAATAAGAATATGAATAAGAATGGTTTATTTGGTGATCATATATACAATACAGAACAATAAATACAAGTATCAAACAGTAAGGATTTGAACACCAAAAAGGATGCCACTCAGCATGTGTCGTGTCAGATGACACGACGCTGGTTTTCAGGGCAACCGAGCTAAAAAGTGAAAAATAAAAATAACTAGAAAAATAGGTAAAACAGTAACAAGAGTCGGTAAATGTGTACAATGTAGAAGATAAATATAATGTAGGACTTAACATAATTATCTTAAAAACATAGTGGCAAAGTGTACAATAAATTTGGTAAACACAACTTTAAAATCTAATTTTACTAACAACTGTAACAATATAAAACTATGTGGTCAGAATAGTGAGATCTGGTGTGTAATATTTAAAAAAAAAAACGATAATCTTAAAATTACAAAAGTTGTCCAGTTAAATACTTCTTAAGGTTATTTTTGAAAGATGCAATGGATTTACAATTTCTGATTGGCGGTGGCAGGTTATTCCAACATTTCGTGGCAGCGTATCGAAAGCTACCACGGAAAGCGGTCGTTTTATGTTGTGTACCAATAAGTCTGCACGCACCACGTACTGGCCGTTCGGAAAATGTAAGTTAATCAAATAGGTATGATGGTTGTTGTTTATGGATAACTCCAAAAAGAAGGGAGGCAAAATGTAGGGTACGTCTGGTGCTCATATTTTAATGTCATATATTAAAAATGAGAACTTATTCTTTGGAAGTAGGTATAAATTCTAAAAAATATTTATAGGGCACTTTTATGAAAACCTAATTCCCAGTGTTTTACTAGTTCCATAACTATAATAGATTAGTGTACTATATGTAAACATCCAATTATGGCCAAAAATTAAGTAAAAAACCGGGATCTAGGTTACTTTATAAATAATACCATATTAAGGTTAAAGTAAATTCACACACGTGCTTAAAGAATAAAATTCTTTTTTTTATATTTGACGATAGAATCTACTTTGCCAAGTAATTTTAGTGTTAGTTCATTATTTTTTATGAATTTATAACAAAGTAATTTTTTTCGTAATGTATGGGGCTTTGGCTCCACTTTCAAAAGTGTGCAACCTCTAAACGTTATCCGATCTCAATAAAATTTTAAATATATCATTTTTATATCAGAGAAACTTAGGGCGTGAGCAAAATTAGAGAAAATTTCACAATTTTCAAAAATGAAACACCCTAATGTTAGTTAGTTAGTTAGTTTTACTGGGCTTTTTCCGCAACTCGACAACCATTGTGTCTTTTTTGCGTGATAGCGAGGTAGCCCTATTCCAACCATCCAAGCTCCTCCACGAAACTCAGTGTATGTTTCAGGCTGCTAAATGCCTCCTTTAGTGTCTGTGGAGTCCCCAAGTGCCTACTCCTGTATACCTCTACCTGTAACACCCTAATGTACATACATCAATAAATATGTGATTTATACTTCTGATAAGAGGAATAAAACTTTTACAGTGTAAACTTTTGAGACAAAGTAATAGTGAAGCAAGTACCTTCTACTTAGTCGTTAAAAAGTTTGCCGATAAGCACTGCACGTGCAAAGATATAAAGGATTGCGGCGACCTTTGTTTAAATTCTTAGAATCAATTATTATCAGTGATCGGTTTTTTGGATTCCCCCGGCGGGTTTCCTATAGTAACATGAAAAATTATGATTATTTATGCGTATTTCCATGCAATTTGCCATGTTACTGTTCATAATGTAATATAATAGTATTCATTTTTTTATAGTCACACCCGTCATTTTTTATACGCGAAATCCCGCGAGGGTGAATCCATAAAACCGATCACTGATTATTATAGAGGCCGTGCAAGTAGCAAAGATAAGAAAAAAATGTCATTGTGTGTCAAAAACATGCCATGTCAACTGTTTTATAAAATCACTAAATTTGTTTACGCAGTCAAAAACAATGAATGGAGGCGACTTTGTAGACGGCGTCCTAGTCATTTATTATTTTCAAAAATGATCTACAAAGGTGAACACTGATAACATGTTGTGATACGAGTTGTGGTTTAAAAAAATGGTTACTTAAAATGTTGCATAGCATTGTCCCGCTGGCCGGTTTCAAAGCGGCAGTTTATTAAGCGTACGCGCCAGGCCCGTGACCCATACGCTGAGTCGTGTGTTTTAGCAAAAATCGCGTTGTATGGTGGCCCGGCGGGATGTGTTCGTGCGTTAGAGCGTGGCCATGAATGGGATAAACACCATTTTGAATCACGCCAAAATAAACCGTACATGCGCGGGCTAAGGTCCATATTAAATATGTATATTTTTTTGAGTTTCGTTATTCTAGTAGAGCTCAAAATGCAACACGCTTCGCCCACTGAATCACAACACGTTGGCGTGATTCTCAAAAGTACCGTAAATAGTAATATTTTGTCTGGAAATGGTAATATTGCATTTAAATA
Organism: Thaumatotibia leucotreta; assembly: GCA_025490895.1. Taxonomy (NCBI): domain Eukaryota; kingdom Metazoa; phylum Arthropoda; class Insecta; order Lepidoptera; family Tortricidae; genus Thaumatotibia; species Thaumatotibia leucotreta. Next base: position 94,944 of record JALPQI010001534.1, read on the forward strand.
TTTATTTACATTTCATTACAGTTGTTAGATAATGAAAAAATACTTACGAAAACCTGAATTCTGAATTTTTTGTTTAGCGTTCATAAAAAGTAGAATACAGGAATAATATACTATACATATGTATAAGGTATTTTAGCCTCATGTTTTAACTATGTCAAATGGGCAATATTAAGTCCATAAGTTTAAAAATGTTGGAGATAAACGACTAAACAAAATAACGCAACACGTGCGTGATCAGTGGCTACGCGGCGTTGCAAAATCACGCATACGCTGCGTGATTAGCGCTGAATGGGTTAAGCAGGCCATACACGTAAGGGTGTACCTGACAGGTTTGCCTGTACAGGTCAACTGTTCAGGTAAACCGGAGCGTGTATGTTACAGAACTGTGCAGGTTTCTGTAACATACACGCTCCGGTTTACCTGAACAGTTGACTTGTACAGGCAAACCTGTCAGGTACACCCTTACGTGTATGGCCTGCTTTACAGCAAATAAAAAGTAACGATAGTTCAACCTTACCGACTGTCGATGATTTCAAACCTCACTCTTTACGTGTGGTACATTTACCATTACCACTTATTGTAGGACAGACAGGACAGTCGGTAAGGTTGAACTATCGTTACTTTTTATTTGCTGTAAAGCAGGCCATACACGTAAGGGTGTACCTGACAGGTTTGCCTGTACAAGTCAACTGTTCAGGTAAACCGGAGCGTGTATGTTACAGAAACCTGCACAGTTCTGTAACATACACGCTCCGGTTTACCTGAACAGTTGACCTGTACAGGCAAACCTGTCAGGTACACCCTTACGTGTATGGCCTGCTTTACAGCAAATAAAAAGTAACGATAGTTCAACCTTACCGACTGTCGATGATTTCAAACCTCACTCTTTACGTGTGGTACATTTACCATCACCACTTATTGTAGGCGATTAGTCAACATCCCACTTTCTGATGTCAGAGGGACAGCCGAGAACGGGGTGACGAATATTTAATTCCTAGCTACTGATTGTATCTACTTACAAAGGTGTATACTATGCATGGACGCACATAATTAAACACAAGGTAAATTACAATCTTTTATTATACTGGTTCACAAATGATAAACCTCTGTCGTGAGAAGAACCAGCAAGAAACTCAGACGGTCTTACATTTTCCAAACTTTAAATAATCACAACAAGTACACACTTAAAACAAGACTATTTACAACACTATAAACTATACTGATAGAAAACGACTGGAGAGTTATAAACTTGCGTCCATGCATCATTTACTCAACCCTGGAATGCTTTATTCCAACTCTAAATCAAGAATGAATCCTTGTACACTGCGCTAGTGACCTTTTATAATGTCAGCTCCAAACTACCTGCTTCATAGGCGGGTAGATATCAACATGACGTTTAATGTCTACCTACATGGGCCAAGCAAAGAACATCTCAAGCAAAACATTGCTTATCGTTTTCTAGATTTTATAACTCTTAACAAATTAAATGTAAACATTGCAAATAAGACTATTCAGACGTTCGATGACTCGACATTTCGTACACGTCTGCGCCAACTGAAGCATGTCTCCGACATATATATAATTCCATTCTAAATAATAATAAAAAACATAAGTGTGATGATTATTATTCAGATTAAAGACAAATACAATTACTTACAATATAATTACGTATTATTCTTAATTCGTGTAAACCATATGCACAACTTCTAAATAAGGGTCTCACCAAACCAATCGACGCGGAGTCGGCTTTCGCCGAGTGTTTTACACCACACTATTCGCATTTAGCCGATCGACCGTCTCCGCGGTTGAACACCTGCGTTAAGCAGTCTCATCCTCCTTGCGGCCGTAGAAACGCTCGATTGCCTGCGATTTGCTACCGCAACAGTTGTAAAGCGGCGATCGGCTCTCCCGTGCTCAGTCCTGCCGTCGAGACGTCAGACAGCACGCGTACAGCCGCTGAGTCCGACGAACAGTTAGATAGGACAGCGGGTGATCGGCAATCGTAAATCTCATTTTTGGAGACTAGTTGTTAGTAACTAGTTTGAAATTGAACAGACGTTGATTGATTACGACAGTATTACTTCGTGTTGTCAGATCTATTGCAGATTTTAATGTGGGTAATACCTAATTCAAATGAATAAATACAAACGCATCAGTAGCTACTTCGGCCGTCATCGGCTCTTTTCGGCCGTCGTCAGCTATGTTCGGCCGTCGAAGACGCTGAACGGCTTCCACCAGCTCTGACCGGTCCTTATCGTAGGTACTCGGCCGTGATCGGAGATCGTTATTAGGAGATTTACGAATGCGAACGTGTGCGTAAGGGTCTCACCAAACTAGTCGACGCCGTTTCGGCTAATCGCGTACAGAAAAAGCTTTATGTCAACGCAATAAGAGCGAGGACATCGTAAATCGGCTCGCGAAACGACGTCTTTCGACGGGAAAACGGCGTTTTGCCGTAAAGCTGTTCGCATTCGTACGACCCCGTTTGCACCCTAACCCACACGTTCGCATTCGTAAATCTCCTAATACCGCCGTACGGTGCCGGAAAGAGTTGAACGGCTCCGATCACGGCCGAGTACCTGCGATAAGGACCGGTCAGAGCTGGCGGAAGCCGTTCAGCGTCTTCGACGGCCGAACATAGCTGACGACGGCCGAAAAGAGCCGATGACGGCCGAAGTAGCTACTGATGCGTTTGTATTTATTCATTTGAATTATTACCCACATTAAAATCTGCAACAAGTGCTCCAGTGAATGAACACTTAAGGAAATTTTCAACTTTATTTATTTTTTGTGGCTGGGAGCATTAATGAAGTTTAAATATGAATGTTCTTATAGAGTAATCCACTATTGTAGTTTTCTAAAATCAATTTTATTTTGCATTAGTGCTGCACAGTTTTAAATTATAGCTAACTGTAGGGGATAAAATGGAAAATCACCAGTGAATTCTAGTAATTAGAACACAAAATTCTAGTAAATGAACAAATGAAACCAATGAATGAACTACCTTAAAAATAATGAATTAGAATGCAAAAAGTACTCTATTTTTAATTGGTAGTGCTTGTAATATTCGATAATTAAATTGAACTTTAATGAGACATAATAACTATAAACATAACTAAACGACATCAATTACAGTTCCACATTTCTGCGTATTCTGGGAAGGTTCAATTAACTCTTCAGTGACCATTGAAGAGTGACCTTATATGTCGCTTTCGTTAAAAAGTAAACTGGGCTCATTCTGCATATGAAGTCCTACTTGAATACTTTTGATTAACCAAAGATTTGTCTATGTTTGTTTCTTCAGTGGCATGAATTTGGACAATTTCGGTGATTTAAATAGCGTTGATTTTGAGATATTAAAACAGGCACTTGATAGTTCACTAGTTGCAACAGCTTTTGGAGTTTTGTCGAGAGATTTTTGGTCATATTGGAATTTCTTATACGATTTTTTTAACCTTTCCATGTCTTAAAACCAGACAAAATACGAAATAAATTATTTAGTTCATTCACTGGTTTTCGCAATCCAATTAATGAACTAACAGTGTTTGCGGTAGTTCATTAAAAATTGAATATATCAAGTATTGTTCGAACACTGGCCCTTTGCTAGACAGCGTATTTCTATTAAATCCAAAGAAAACCATATCTTATAATAACCACTAAAACGTAAGATATGGAACAAACAATAAATCACGCAATACCAGTGAATGAACTCCCCCGTTCGTTCACTAGGTTAAAGCCATTTTGAGTTCTAGTTATAGAACACTGGATTAAAAGCCACTATTTAAAACGAAATCACATTAAACTATACTTTAATAGCATAATCATAACCTTCCGGTTTCAAAAAAACACGCACTGTACCTGGAAGATGCACGAAACGCACACAATAACACATTAAACACAACGTAAGCTTACCTCAATCCTTATAACACCTCCATATAAAAAACGAACCGGCGCAACGTGCCCACTTTAGATCATCGCCACTTGGACACTGATGCATACGAGTTGATGTAAGTGCTACCAGAACTTGCCAAATAATATTCCTACCCGAAAAAAAAATATAACGCGTAGTAGAAATGTACAGAAAGCTTATTTTACGAAAAAAACTTGTATGTTGTTCGTTCACTGGATTTGTTCATTCACTGGAGAACTTACCCTAGATCTGACAACACGAAGTAATACTGTCGTAATCATACACGTCTGTTCAATTTCAAACTAGTTTCTAACAACTAGTCTCCAAAAATGAGATTTACGATTGCCGATCACCCGCTGTCCTATCTAACTGTTCGTCGGACTCGGCGGCTGTACGCGTGCTGTCTGACGTCTCGACGGCAGGACGGAGCACGGGAGAGCCGACCGCCGCTTTACAACTGCTACCGCAGGCGATCGAGCGTTTCTACGGCCGCAAGGAGGATGAGACTGCTTAACGCAGGTGTTCAACCGCGGAGACGGTCGATCGGCTAAATGCGAATAGTGTGGTGTAAAACACTCGGCGAAAGCCGACTCCGCGTCTATTGGTTTGGTGAGACCCTTAGGCTGCAAACGGGGTCGTACGAATGCGAACAGCTTTACAGCAAAACGCCGTTTTCCCGTCGAAAGACGTCGTTTCGCGTGGGCCGAGCCGATTTACGATGTCCTCGCTCTTATTGCGTTGACATAAAGCTTTTTCCGTACGCGACTAGCCGAAACGGCGTCGACTAGTTTGGTGAGACCCTTAAGCAAGATAAAATTGGTCGCATCACTATTGTTGGATATATACGACTGCGGCAGGACACGTCTGAGGTAAAACAGTATTTAGCGATACGAGTTCTTCTCTATAATAAATTTGTTTTTTTTTTCGTAAAAGGCAATAGGAAGAAAGAAATAATGGTCTCATATTTGTAAGTTGACCTTTGGATCTTCGTTATCATTGTTGCATAGCCATTAAGGACTACATATTACACCTAAAATCCCTGTCAATACTGGTGTTGTAAATATGCGACTGTGGCGCTAGCAGCATTGAAGTCACAGGTAGGATATACATATACGACACCGGCGGTTAATGGGTTAAAATCGATGACATGGTTCCTAAGAACAAATATTCGTATGTCTTATAGTTTCAGACTTTCCCATACTGACCGATTTGAATGGGCCACCCGGTATAATATATCAAGATAATTGCTTTGGCAGCATCCGTCATAATATGTACGTGTAGTACCTAAGTAAGGCGGCGCGACAGAATACTACAAGCTATTCAAAAGGTTAGGAACAAGTTTTCTTCATACATAAAACAATTTTTTGTCCGGTAAACTTTATTGTGTCAAAGGTGATTTTACATCAAAAATAAAAACATCTTATACATTTGGCATTATTTTTAGTAAGAGATTCTTATACACATAAAACATTAAAAATTTAAATTTCTACTTTTTAAGTATCTCATCTATTATAACACTGATTCATTAAACATTAAAGTAAACTAGTAAAACATCAACATACATATGATTTCTTAAAACTCTACACAACTCTAACATGGGAACACAACACCTATTTTAGGACAAACGGGAATGTCAATCACATTAACATACCAGAAAATTGATATGACGAAGTTCAACGCAAATTCAAACCAGTGATAATAGTTAACTGAAACGATCAGCCTGCCATCATATACCCTGTACGTATCTCACAACAATATCTCCACACACTCCTTCTCTTTTAAAGTAATTTAGTTCTTATACAGTAAGATAAATAGTCATAAAAGAGGATCAAAAATATAAAATCTTCAAAATATTATAGATTCTTTAGTAGACTAAACGTATTGTTCTACAGCAGAAATGTTTTTCTTTATATTCAGACTCATAAGTTATTAGGAATGTGCATAGCTTAGAACTAAAGATACAGCTACGAGTGTCAGACACGAGTCACTCTCGGTAGGGACGGGGATCTAACGTCAACTGTGTTGCCTACGAGCAACAGTACATTAATATCATGAAACACATCAAACATTTAATAATTCTCAGAAAAAGATATCGAGCCACATTCGAGTAACATTGTTCAATGAGCTGACTTGATGAATATTGTGCCATTATATATCTAATTTAATAATACTTAACAATTACCCTTATTTTTTATAATACATTGACTTACAACTTCAATAAAACTGGCAAGCGTTTTAACAGTCTGACTGTTTAAATAAAAAAATGATTATGTGAATTTCAAACATACAAAATTAAGTACATTACCAAAACCAGAGATTAGGGCACAAATAATCTCTCGGTCAAATAAATCGGCCTCCAATGATTTAAAAGACAAGGGCTTTAGATTTCATAGTTGCGGAATTTGGAGATGACCTCGGACGGGGGTTCCTGGTTGCCTCCCCACCGGCCCCACAGAGCGGCGCCGCCCTCGGAGGCGCGGCGCGCGGCGGCGCCGGCCGGGCCCAGGCTTGACGGTCCTGAGCCCTCCACCATGCGGTCCTTGGTGTTGGGCTTGGACCAGTGCATTGACTGCTGCACGTGCTCCTTCATGCCCAGCCACTGCTTGTAGCCCATGGCGATGCCGCTCTGCCTCCATTTGTCGTACAGCGCGCGCTTGCCCGGGTCGCACAGAGTTTCCTTAGCCTCCTGGAAAACAATTGGCTATTAGGTCTTATATATTGCATTGTAATTAAAACTGAGGAAGAAATTCGAGTTAAAGATAAGACAAATCTGTTTGAGATAAACGTTAATTAAATGCAATCTCAGTTAAAATCTCGCTGTTTAGACTGAACATGTCAACGTCAAAAAATGTTGGTGCCGCGTAGCCGTCGTGTCGCCTAGCGGCAGGCTTAGTGCTTTATTATGGAGACCAAGCCTCTCCGAAATATGTGGCACTCGCACGTTATAAATAGATGTGAGTTTTACCGTTTAGTTAAACAGTGTGTGGCCTACAACCGGGGTGAAAATTTAAACGGTGCATTAATAAGCTGATCAACAATCATTTCCACATATTGTAATTTAAAAAAAAAAAAAATTTTGTAATTTTTTGTTCATGTATTTTTCATTATTATGGGTTCATTTACTTGGATTAAAAGTTATCAATTACTTATCATTTTTGAATCATTGAAAAATGTACATTTTTTTTTTTAAAACCGTATCAAATTAGTGTAAAAATGCAAACAAAATTATTGTTATGACTTCCTACCTGGTATACTATCAAGATGTCTTGCGACTGACAAGCTACGACATCGTGATGCCAAGGTCCAGTACTAAAGGTCCATAGCTTTGAATGACAATATCTCCGAACTTAACCACTTTGAAACACCGGGACCTTTACAGGATTATTGCTGATAGTCTAAGGAGTCACTCATTTCATTTTTCTCCCGTGTTAAAGACCACACACTGTATAATTATTAACAAATGAGATAGGAAATTCAGGAAATAAGTGTACAAACTTTATACAAAATTATATTTCTAAAATTAAAATAAGAGGCAGAGTAGACAATGTCTGATATCGTAGGTGATAGTGCAATACCGCGTAACTAACAAATTCAATTAGGGTAAATTTGAGTGTCAATTGTTTGATATTTGAACTCTATCTGCTTTGGTAGTTACGCGGTATTGCGCTATCCCAGACGACATGTCATATCAATCAGAGCACCTGAGAGACCATGCTGAGCTCGCTAACTCGCAAACTCGTTTTTCCCCCATAGATTCTCATCTATTTCCAAGAATTGCTTGTTTAGATGTTAATCTTAAATGACAAGGTAAAGACGTAGATAGGTAGGTATCAAAGACGTCGCGTATAATTATATTCTCAACTATATGCAGGGGGTGTAAGGTTACGACTTTTACTCAACGTTTATGAATAAGGGGGTAAATGTGTAGCTATAGACTTACCCCCTTATTCATAAACGTCTCCTAACTTAACAATTGTTTGTCCCTTTCAGTTTTATAATATAAACATATAAGGTCAAAAGAGACAAACAATACTGAGCGGCCTGCTAAGTTAGGAGACATTTATGAATAAGGGGGTTACTCATTACATACCTTCAGTTTCTGAAATTTGGCTTCTGCTTCTTTGTCTCCATCATTCTTATCAGGATGGTGTTGCAGAGCGAGGATTTTGAACTCTGCTGTTATTTGCTCTGCCTGTAACAACAAACAACAAGATTTTACTCAATGTCAGTGTAATAATAACAAACATTATCGTTTCTCAATTTTATTATGGGTTATCTCTATCAGCCATATTTGTTTGATTACAATTTTAAATAACAATTAATTAAGTAAAGCAAGTCATCTTATTCAAATTGACTGTACATATTCTATTACCTATTGCAAAATAGGAAATGCATTAAATTAAGGTATTAGGTCTATGTTGTTATGCATCATAGGCAAGAGGGGGTAGTAGGTACGAGTATCATAGAGGAGACAGGCACAGAAGAAGCATTGGCATATTCAATTTGGAACATTGCTACATGTAGCATGGCCTTAGCTGTTAAAAGGAAGGACATTTTTTTTAAATAATACTCATTTGTAACTATCAAGAACAAAAAGAAACTCAAAAACAGCTAGATGTTCGAAATAGATAATTTATGTTCAGACCTGCGGATCAAAAATGGACAGGAAGCAACATTTTAAAGAAAAATCTTTCTATTGGGACGCTTATTCTTAAAATACCTATTCAATGATACCCCACACTATAGGATATCAGTAAATAAGAAAGATTCAATTAATTTAACCTGAAACCACGCAATGCTAATTTAGAAGTGCTTTACTTCTGCTTTATTAATTTATTATTTATTCAATTAATTTAACCTGAAACCACACAATGCTAATTTAGAAGTGCTTTACTTCTGCTTTATTAATTTATTATTTATTCAATTAATTTAACCTGAAACCACACAATGCTAATTTAGAAGTGCTTTACTTCTGCTTTATTAATTTATTATTTATTCAATTAATTTAACCTGAAACCACACAATGCTATTTTAATCTTATATTTTAAGTACAATAAAGATTGAACATTGAGTACCTACCTATCTACCCATAAATCATTTACACTTACTTGATTGTATAATTGTAATAAACACTTCCATATAGGTACAAAAGTATAACATTAAGTTTTTTATATGGTAACATACATATGTGTAATTAAGACCTATTCAATGTCATTTAATTTTGTTTATATACAATGCACACATACTCACAAACAATTATGGTAAATATTAATTCATGACTCTTCAGAAGAAACATACAAAGTTGGTAATAGTTGTTCAGGTTTATGACAATTGATTTCTTTTTCTCACGCAACATGATCTACATAGCCAATTCAATTTCAATTTAAATGAAACAAGTCCAAAATGTAGGTCAACAGTTACGACCTCGCAGAATAAGGTCAATAGTACAGAGTAATATAATCAATACATATTTGAGAGAAATAGTTGAACTGGTTAAAGAAGGAGTACTTACGCTGGAGTTCTCGTCGCAGCCCAGCAACGCGTAGAAGTCGTCGTCAGGGCTCCGTTGGTAATTGAGTATTTCGTCCACGCCCGTCATTTTCACAACCCTCCCTTACGACTCCCCAGCGGGTACTAGAGCTGGCTAGGTCTCCCTTTGTTTGTGTTGTAACGTTGACTGAGATTGCGCCTTACTCACTCATACCTCGACGGCAGTCTCTGTACGTTCACAAGCTTGTTTCAATGCACACTAGGCTGAATGAACCAGCGCGCTTGCGCACGACCTTGGATCAATAGGTTCTTGGAAGCGGGGAGTTACCGATTAATTACGAAGTTGGTAAAAACCCGCACCGTATATTAATGAGACGTAAAGAAGTGAAGGGGACAACTTAAATGTCATAACTCATAAATCTAATTGTTGCTCTACATTTACTGTGAACTGTCATACAATACATAAACAAATGTCAGTTTTGACAATTTTCTCAGATGTTTACCAAAACGTAATGTCAAGTAGATGCTGATAACGTATTAGGTTACTTAGATGTTACTTACTCAAAACTGAACCTTATGACATAGAAGTCAGTGTCTACTACATCTTACCAACATGTGTTTGTGTTAATTTCTGTAACGAAACAGACCGCAAAGCTGAATACAGATGGCGCTGCAGTTCTTCAGGTCATACAGGTAAAGCCTGTGCTAGACGGTTGGCAACTGTGTTTTTGGTTTACCTTTACCTTGCTGACATTGGCAGGGAGGCTTGACGCAGACTGTCCAATACGGGCTGGGTGCCAGAAAATTGACTGACACCGAACCATGAACCACCACACGACCATGGAGGCCATGAATACTTCTTTACCCAATGGAGCCGGGTCTCAGTGGTGGACTAACCTAACAGCAGAAGTAACATAACATAATACCTATATGAAGGGTCCACGGAAAGAACATGTCTAGATCTTATGAAAATCAGGGCAATTTTGTACCTTGTTTCGTTAAAACTAAGGTTGTTTTTACTTCGGAAATTTGAATTGACTAGACATGTTTTTTTCCGTGGACCCTTCATATACTCCGCGCTTCAAATCTGAAAATTCAAGAGCTGGCAGTAAAATAAAATTGGCCAAGAGCATGTCGGGCCATGCTTAGTGTAGGGTTCCGTAGTTATTCAAAAACGGCTGCGCCGATTAAGTCCGTAATAGTTTTATTTGAAAGCATTCTATAATTCATGATTTTTGGAACCCATAGATCAATACCTAGTTAAAGAATGGGGACACAATTTTTTTTATTCTGAAGCGGATATCACCGAAAATATTGCATATAGAAATAAAATATTTCTCTTGGAACCGTCATAGTTTTTGAAAGACCTATTCAACGATACCTAACACACTATAGGATATAATAGGATTATAGGAAAATAATTGTTTTTTCTACAGAATTTTATCATTTTGTCGGCGTGATTAATATGTAGGTTACTAACGGCCACTGAGCTGTGTTGCCGACATACAGACGGACAGACAGACATGGCGAAACTATACTTTAAGGACTCCTAGTTTACTACGGAACTCTAAAAAGCGGTTAATTTAAAAAATATAGGCACGGCGGACGGCGGGCTCATGTCTGATAGTACGGTCAAATCGCAAAATATGTAGTAAAGCTGCATTTTTAGTATGTTATTTAGACACCATAGGGCAGTATAAAACCACATATTGCAAGCAAAAAAAAATTGTGCTAGCTGCGTTATACGTGAAAAACTGTGAAATTTACTGTCTATTTTTAGTTTCTGATTTTTATAAAAAAAGCCTTACGTTTTTTTGACAATATGTATCAGGTAACGTTTAAAGATGAATGAATTTGTAACAAAGTGAGATAACATGCGTTACCGTAGGTCTTATAGTTTCAGAGATTCGAGACTTTAAAAAGTAGGTACCCCTTTTTGTAAACTAGATAAAATTTTGTGTTTTGCTAACGTTTTCGACTTAATATCGCCTCACCTAATTATGCTACGAAAAACATGCAATAATGACCTTATAGCGCAGTTAATATTCTTTTCTCAAACTTGCTACGGAATGTTCATGTTACATACTTTAAATTAAACTCGGAAATACTATCTATCTGGTGTCATGTGCAAAGATGATATGTAAAGAGATTTCATGTATTTATTTCACACCTAGGACTGCAAACAGACTGTCTTTTGTTTTGAAACGTCAAATTGTGACACTAGTTCTTTACATTCAGCCACACAAAAAAAAATAACCTTAGCACTAATGTCTATACCAGCAGGTGAAAGAATACCTCAAACAGATTAAAAAAAAAATTTGGCGCGAATGTTTTTTTTTATGTTTTACGATACTGTGCTATTGGTATATTTACAAATGAAATAGTGTGGTTCGACGAAATCAGTTCGTTTTATTTCATGGCAAGTTTGAGAAAAGCACTATACAAATCTCGGCGAGAAACAGGGTTACAGGCCGCGTATTCCTATCTGGCCTCAGTTCCTTCGGCCAGATATATCTACTTGGCCTGTAACCCTTCGTTTCCCGTCCTCTATAGTAATGTACTATTTCTCAAACTTGCTACGGAATGTTAATGTTACTTACTTTAAATTAAACCCGGAAATACTATGTATCCGGTGGCATATGCTAAGATGATATGTCAAGAGATTTCATGTATTTATTTCACACCTAGGACTGCAAACAAACTGTCTTTTGTTTTGAAACGTCAAATTGTGACACTATGTCTTGACATTCAGCCACAGAAAAAAAATAACCTAAGAACTAATGTCTATACCACCAGGGTCGCGTTTTATAAAGTTACAATTTACAATTTCGCTGTTTGCCTCTCTTTCTAGCCAATATGTGCGTGCGTTAGAGAGGCAAACAGCGAAATTGTAAATTGTAACTTTATAAAACGCGACCCAGGTAGGTAAATAAATACCTCAAACAGATTAAAAAAATAATTTGGCGCGAATGTTTTTTTTAAATGTTGTACGATACTGTACTATTGGTTTATTTACAAATCAAATAGTATGGTTCGGCGAAATCAGTTCGTTTTATTTCATGGCAAGTTTGAGAAAAGCACTATACAAATCTCGGCGAGAAACAGGGTTACAGGCCGCGTATTCCTATCTGGCCTCAGTTCCTTCGGCCAGATATATCTACTTGGCCTGTAACCCTTCGTTTCCCGTCCTCTATAGTAATGTACTATTAATTTAAGGGTAAAATTAGGTCAGTGAACTTTGTAGTTGAAAGTATAAACCCGAACTTCCAAAGGCAGGAGGCCCGCTATCTAAGTTTTTCATACAAATGGCAAGTCATGTTGCAAAGCTGCAATTTTTGTATATTATATAGGCTCTACAGGGATGTACGAAAATGCATATTACAAGAAAGAAAAAAAAGGATTTAGGTATAGGACGTAAAAAACTGAAAAAAATCGGACTTTTTTAGTTTTTGACGTTTAACTAAAAAACTATAACTTTTTGATACTAATTGCTATAAAACTATGAAAGAATATTAAATTTGAAAGGATTTGAGCTATCTTGCATTACCCTAAATTATATAGATTTAGAGATACGACATTTCAAAATGTGCCTTTCATTAAGTTAAGAAAATAAATGCATGTTTTGAAGCCTCGTATACCCCCAACTATAACACTGACAGTAATTGTTATCGGCTCAATTTGTTCCAAATGTAGTTATTATCTACAATTACTTTTTTTTTCTTAGCGCGAACGTTTTGCCAATATTTAGTGAATAGCTTTAACTTAACCTATGTTTATGTTTTGATAAAAGGGCACTTTATGAAATATCGTATCTCAAAATATATATAACTTACGGTGATGCAACGTAGCTCAAATATTTTCAAATTTAATATTCTTTCTTAGTTTTATAGCAATCAGTATCAAAAAGATAATAGATTTTTAGCTAAACGTCAAAAACTAAAAAAAGTGCGAAGTTTTTTCCGTTTATTACGTCCTATGCCCAAATTATTTTTTTGTTTTTCTTTTAATATGCATTTTCGTATATATCTATAAGGCCTTTATAATATACCAAAATTGCAGCTTTGCAACTCTACTTGCGATTTGTATGAAAAACTTAGATAGCGGGCCTCCTGCCTTTGGAATTTCGGGTTTATACTTTCAACTACAAAGTTCACTGACCTAATTTTACCCTTAAATTAAAGAATATTAACTGCGCTATAAGGTCATTATTGCATGTTTTTCGTAGCATAATTAGGTGAGGCGATATTAAGTCGAAAACGTTAGCAAAACACAAAATCTTATCTAGTTTACAAAAAGGGGTACTTTTTAAAGTCTCGAATCTCTGAAACTATAAGACCTACGGTAATGCATGTTAGCTCAACTTGTTGGAAATTTATTAGTCTTTAAACGTTTACTTACATATGATATCAAAAAACGTAAGGTTTTTTAAATAAAAATCAGAAACTAAAAAATGGCTGTAAATTTCGCAGTTTTTCATGTACTACCCAGCTAGCACAACTTTTTTTTGCTTGCAAAATATGGTTTTATACTGTCCTATGGTGTCTAAACAACATACCAAAAATGCAGCGATACTACTTGATCGATTTGACCGTACTATGAGACAAATCGCGTATTTTTAATGTGAAGAGTGGTTAGCCGTATTATGTAGGTACCTATAGGTATCATGTTAAATTCATGTAAAAAATCTAAAACTACCTAATTTATTTCGAGAAAAGTACGAATATCCACTACGTAGGGTACCTAAATTGCTAGTAACTGGCCACTCTCCAGTAACTGGACACCTTATATGAAAATGAACTATAGAATTCATTTTAAAACGATGTGTCATGTCAATGTCAATTACTTTCCCTCTTCCAAAATGAAATACTTTTTAAGTAGGTAGAGATTTTTATACATATAAGGTGGCCAGTTACTAGTAATTTACCCTATATAATAACCTTACTTAGCCATATTATAGCTCACCGTTTAAGCAGTTCGACAATACGTAGGTAGGTACGTACAGTATAGGCCCAAGCTCACCTTATTGTGTCGTGTTGGACAGTAACTCACATCGCAGCCTTTTCGCGGCTTTGCGTATAATAAATACTTTAGATTGTATTGATTAATCCAGCTACTTATAATATCTGATCCTACGAGTCGTACTTATAAGATAACCATTTCGTTAAATTTTGTTGTTGATTAGGTGTAATGATTTTTCTAAAGTGCAACCCAGCAGCAATGTATGCCGGCCAACTGACATGAGACTCGTATGACGTTTAGATACTTATGTCTACTTTAAGTAATGTGGCTACCAGTGGATGCAATACATTGCGGGCTCAATTATTTTGTATGAAAAAAAATACCTTAATTTCTAAAATAAATTTATGTAAATAGGTTCCCTAGGTCCGATAGTAATCGCCACTAAAATATTCGCCCGTATCAAATAAACACGCTGTATATAGAGACGAGTAGTCGCGAGAAGGTTGAGAGTTACCTACTCTCAAAAACGTATAAATTGTAGGGAGGTACAGTCGAGAACAGAGTAACCTGATTCCCTGTAGATATAGGTACCTACAGTTAGATTTAACATAGTTATTTACCTACACATTTATTTTAAGTTTCTAAAACATGAAGGGGTGACTTTCTTACGAAAGAAACTATGTACTTATAAGTATATGACGGTAGGCACTAGGCAGGTACCCTCTTAATAATGAATGCTGTCGCTAACTGCACATTAAGGGCGACTAGCGTTTACAATTCAAGCAGGCACGTCCGAAGACGCGCAGGTGATTTACTCACACACAAGTCCAAGGCTGGCATTGCATATTCAATGCATGCTCTAGACATTGGCGTCCCATCGCTTTTGCATCAAAAATAGCTTCCCAAGACAAGCCGCACGCAAGTTTACGCAGATCTCCGGCCGCTGCGGGCGTGCCGCGGGATAATGATAACCTTGTGTTGTGAATATCGGTATAGATCTGTGCCGTGTCTGTGATATTCAGGAAAAGTCCCTTTATTTATTTATAATATCGGGGACGCTCGCGCTGTCAACGAACCAGCCCGATCTTCCATCTTTGGCGGCGGAAGTGGCGGCGGATGTCCCGGCAATGGGTGAGTCGAGGGGCATATGAATGTTTGACAACAATGCTCAGAGTTGGGCTCCCACATTTTCTATGCGTCCCGTGTCTGTGCCGAAAGTTTGTCAACCTTTCTTTTTTTATCGGATTTCATAAATAAATCTGATTGGGTGCTTTATTACCCGATACGACATTTATTAGGTATCTAATACAGAGGTAACAATATCATGCCGTAACGAATCCTATTCAACATTTGAACAGGAGCATAACGGAAACGTGATGAATAGACCTTTCGGTGTACAGGCGCCATCATATATATCGCAGTTACTACGGTGCTCAAAAACACCTGAACAAGCACTCTAACGCCATGATAATAAGAAGGCTGCTCACATATTTGTGAGCACCCTAGCCGCTCCTATATATCTGATGGAAACGGTACCTATAGATATTATTAATCGGCTTATTTGAGGTCCTTATTAAATGGATAGATTAGTTTCTCATAAGACCCAACTGCGAAAGCCTCTTAACCGAATAGGTATAGATATAGGTACCTACTGTTTCTATAGACAGGAGAGTTGGGACGATCGAGATACAATAACATTCAAACCTACGACGAAATATATCTGGGTATTGCCATTGAAATTGTCAACTACTTATCAACGTATGTATACCTACCTAATGTCACTAACAATAAGTAGATACCTTTTATTTATACTAAATTATTGAACACCAAAATAACGTGAGTTTTGGAACATGCAAGTGGATGAAAACGAAAATGACACGACAAACGACTTCACTCCGTGACCTAGTTAGTGAGACATGCTAAAAAAGTATAAGTACATGGTGATATATTTTAAAAATACATATACTTACTTAGGTATTGTATTTACATTTATCCACTATAGGAGCAAAGGAACCTATCGGTCAGCCTCTCATTTTTGTTATGTTTATAAAACTGATTAAAATACGAGTAGATACCTAAATTTATATATATTACACGATCAGTAAAAAGCTGCGCGGTTTTGGATAACAGCCAAAAGTCAGTTTTATACACAGGTGTATTTCAGAGAATCCTCTATGAACTACCTTTGACGAACAATCAAAGATGACTTCTAGCTGTGCTCTCCAGGTGTCAGCAGTTTAGTGACTAGTATGTACTGTCACTTAACTTAACAGGGTGGTAGACCACATTTTTTGTTGACTGTACATCGAAATAGTTAATTTCATGCATTTGTCTCTGGCACTCCAATGAAGGAATAATTGGAGCTACAAAGAGAGATGCTGTAAAAAGTGTAAATTTACGATATTAGGTACTGGGAGGGCCTCAGCTTCATCTTATCATTATCAAACAATTTAAGTGTTTTCCCAGAGGCGAATGCTCAGCAAGCGATGGGAATCAAAGTCGACTCTGAAATTTGTGAGATCAGATTTATATTAGTCCTTCTGCGGAGAATACGGTGAAGTAGGTGATTAAGTGTTCATGGGTTGCTGACTTTTCGACGGCAGGGCCGTGGGGAGAACTGTAAGTACCTAATTAATCTCTTAGGATTCGAACGCCGTGTCTAGAATTCACGTGTAAGTTACCTACCTGAAGAATGAAGAAATCTTAACTACCTACTTAGTTAGGTACTTTCTTAGCTCGAAGTTCCTGATGTCAGGGTTCGTGAGTTGCTAATAAAATGGAATCGAATACTTTGCCTTTTCTGGCGAAATATACGTTTTTTGGTTTGGGACTAAGTATGAAAACATTTTTTTAACTATTATCTAATTTGAGAAAAGCCCATAATGTCAAACAACGTAAAGGGCCAAGTAGGTACAGTAGCCGTAACATGATTTTGCAAGTAACGTTTACTTTACCGTTTATTCAATACGTAAGGCTAGATTCACACGGAGTATTTTTTTTCCCGTATACAGTATTCGAGATTTTCTCGAACGTCGTAGTGACAATAGACGTTCACACGCATTCTCGAATACGGTATGCGGGATCCGTGTAACCGTTATTATTCACAATCTATTGTCACTACGACGTTCGAGAAAATCTCGAATACGGTATACGGGAAAAACAGACTGCGTGTTATCTAGCCTAAAGTACCTAGTCCGATCACGCTCCAATCTATCAGTAGCCGTACCAGTACCATGAGTTGGAAAGTAAAGCACACGGTAGGTGTTACTCGATACGTAATGCATTCTATCGCGCTCACACTGACACTGGAGCGAGTGCGATGGCCTGCCTTACGTAATAAGTATCGAGACTATCGAGTAAATCTTAACCTTACCGATACTTGCAAAGTCATAAGTACCGCTATCGCTATAGTGCGAGCGTGATAGACTGATTTACGTACCTATCGAGTAAATTCTAACGTAATCGTTACTTGCCACTCATTGCATCATACATTAGCCGTACCATTAGTACCATAGTTATGCAGAAAATGACCAAATTAGATTTTTTGACAATCTGACTTAAGCTTTAACATTGAGTTTGGTCGCGTTCTGCTTTACCAAAAAATTGAAGTTGGTCGTTTTCTGTATGTTTATGTGAATCGCACTCGAACTGAATTATTGGAGCGAGCGCGCTAGAATGTTTTACGTATTTAAGTATCCGTAAAGGTGCGGTTAAACTAAAAGAGCATTCGCTGTTCTAACCTCCCACTCTACGAAATTCGATCGGTAAACAAAACGTGATTGGTTGATTTCGTAGAACGGGCGCTAGAACAGCGAAGTTCTTTTGGTTTAAACTTTAAACGCACCTTTACTTGACTTGACAACTCACTGATAGCCGTAGTAGCCGTACTGCCGTACCATGAGCAGGGTAAAAGAGCAATAAAAATGTATACAACCTTTAATTAACAAGCCGTTCCGCAAAATGGAACAAAACAAAATCGTCAGCCAATTAAACGATAATTAATAATTCAGGCAGCCTAATCAGCTGTGTAAACAAGACAAAGTTCCATTTGGAAATTAACTGTTCCGGTCGCCATTCTCGTTGAGTGGGCAATGCAAACAAAGACAGGCTAATTAAAGTTTAAATTGATGCCAGCCCCGTCACAGTACACGTATGATACGTGTGTACTAAGTCACAGTGATACTTCATAGCATTTTGATCATTGAACAGTCCGGGTACTTTGCAAAAAAAATTAAAGCTTGGACGTGTCATTTACTAGTAAAAATAACCTAAGTTTATTAATATAGGAAAGAACTGGATAACAAGCATAGCACAGAAAAATGGAAAACAATGGAGGAGACCTATACCCTATCAAGGGATTCCTGTAAATAATTACTACTCAACTAGTGTCCCCAGTTTAAATAAAAAATGTAGACCTAAACATTGGAAATATGTTTATGGGAAATAAAAAAGTTTTATTATTAAGTACTTTGAACATTTTACTTGAACTGACCTGGCAGTTTATAAGCACAAGGCTAAAAAATATTGATACTTTGGCATCACTACAAGAATTAATAAAGAAACGAACGACGAATCATACAATCCATCTTAAAATCCGCCCACCGATGTAGGTATGTATAGTGTAGGAGTTAGCGTACTGTTTGCAGTTCATATACTACTCAGTATTGTAGCGTGGTAATTATTTTACTTGCCAGTCTAGCTACCTTCCTACCCTATCGTCACCAAATTTGTTACGGTAACTAGGTAAAGTCTGCCATTAATGACGTAATAAGTGTGCGTACCTACTGCGTAGACTGCGTGTACGTAGATGTGGAAAATAGCGTAGCAGTGTGGTGTGTGCACCGTTTGTAGTTGTTCTACTACGCTGAATACGCTGAGTACGCGTGTTTTTAAATCCTTGCCACCTGAATTACAGGAAGCTTTCCAGCTATAGGGTCAGTAAATAAATGTGTATGAAATGTGAATATAGAACAAACCGAACAGAATATAGTTAAAGTCGGTTACCTGTTTTTGTTCTTCTAGTGGTTCTTCTATCCTTAACCGCAGCAGCGCGCCGAACCTATTGCCAATATTGCCATCCATGTCACCGAATTCATTACAGTAACTAGATCAGTTTGTCAGCAAGTACCTAAGGCTTGTCCACGAAATAAAGTAGCCATTGTAAAATCAGTCCCCACTGTTTCACGATAGTTCCATGTAGTTTAATTAAACATCCATGGGACTATAAATTGATTCTTTGTTTAACAATCCAAAATCCAAAATCATTCGCTTCAAAGTCGTCTAAATCAAAATACTCGTATCGTCACAAAATGATTAAGTATTACAAAAAAGTTCACGCCCGAAAAAGTGCGATCTTCCTAGACGATTTCAAGTTTTCAACAATGTTAGACTTGAAATCGATAGAAAAAAAATTGACTCGAGATTCACAGTTTATAATAGTAGGGATATTATAATTTAGTTAAGACCCATTAAACTAAATGATCCAAATGGTAAAATAAGAAGAAACACTGTTAAAATGCAGTAATTTTAATAAAAGACCGTAAATGTGCACAGCGTCCGAGAAGAAAGGCAAAGAGCCCTTCTTTTATTTCATTTAAAGCAGTTGAATTATATGGCAGTGTCTACTTTATTTCGTGGACAAACCTTATTGGGGTAAAGAATATAAACATATTGACTTTAGCTTACCTAGCTCGTACTGTATGTAGTAGTCATAGCTATTTGGCAAACTCCTTGCCACTCCATTGTTATCAGCGTAGCAATTTCCTTACTGTTTGTAATCCATATACTCTGAATCGAACCTCGGCTAACTCTTTGCCACCTTGCGACCCCATTATCACCGCATTCATTACGGTTACTGTAACTAGGTAAGCATAAGCCTGATAGGAATAGGGTAAGTATGTAGGCATGAATAATGTGTCCAACGTTACTTTGCATTGCAGATTTTATTCTATTATATTGTTCACAACTTGGGGTTTTCTTTTCTTTTACAAGGTACTGTGTCGTTTGATGCAGGTATTTATGTCTTTTAGGTAAGTACCTATTTATCTTCCCACTTCTATGCCTAATGAACACCTGTCCTAAGCGTTACATAAGTAACATATAACGCGCCCAAGGTATGGGGACGGAGCTATTCTACGATAGTATTCCACTTCTCAAACCTCTCATGCCTTATTATAGCTCCGTCTCTAAGGATTACCAACGATATACGCGACGTAATAACTTTCAGGTAGGTACAATTTTGATTATTTTTCCAGGATAGTATTTAGTTGACTAGCCCTGACTTATATAGAAATTTTTGAAAACATCCGTGGGCGGGAACTAGTTTATTACCAAAATTACGGTAAATTACGGGCGTAAATTACCGAAAATTCTCTCCGCGAACGTTCTCAGGTAAAATTTCCTATAGAAAGCTTTAATGTTTTCAATGATATTTTTAATTTTTTCTACTAGTGCACATTAAATATTGTTAAAATGTGAACTCGTACATTAACGAGTATATTTTAAAATGATAAGTTCTGCACCATTATCTATAAAAGTTGTATGGGAGCCTTACTAAATATTTATTTTAATTTACTTTTTAGTGTTAGATGTTATAGCAGTAACAGAAATACATAATCTGTAAATTTATTAACTATGACGATTTATGAGATACAGCCTGGTGACAGAAGGACGGACAGACAGCGGAGCGTTAGTACACTTAGTACCTACCTAATAGACTCACGTTTTACACTTTGGGTACGGAACAATAAAAATGAGTAACACATGTTAATAATAATAATCGTTTAACTGCTTTGATCCTGAAGTACTTAATTGGCCCGAAACCGAATCGTCGACGGCGGCGGCCGGTTGTGTGTTGGTATTTGCTGGTGGACTTTGATCGAGTTCCGATTCCGATTTAACAGTTAAAGCCTAACAACTTTCTATTAGACCCTGACACAGTGTCGCTACAAACAGTTTACCTATGGCAATAAAGTGCATACGTCATGTATAGTCAGCATGGTGTGTATTGGCTTCATGTTGATATGTTTAATACCAAAAAAATTGATTACAGAGAATCAAAGCTTTGTAATGTTACCTATTCGTCAAAATCCGATTTCAAATACTCAATATTTATGTATTCTTGATATTCTGACTCTGATGAAGTTTGATCTTCGTTTTTGCATTTTTTATATCTGAATCCCATACTGTGCATCAGTTTTCATAAGTATTCTTTGCTGCCTGTAAATCCAATGTCTTTTTTCAAAGCGATAAGCAGAATTTAGATACTTGGTACTTGTTTTCGCACGG
Source organism: Thaumatotibia leucotreta (assembly GCA_025490895.1). Taxonomy (NCBI): domain Eukaryota; kingdom Metazoa; phylum Arthropoda; class Insecta; order Lepidoptera; family Tortricidae; genus Thaumatotibia; species Thaumatotibia leucotreta. The sequence continues at coordinate 116,590 of JALPQI010001534.1, forward strand.
CATAAAATTCATGAATTTTTTGTCGTATGGCACATTTATCGAAGTCATCTATATTAATTTTCTTTTTGCATGGGGCTTTATTTTGTACAGTTGGCAAAGTCACTTCTTTATTTTTAGAAATATTTTTAATCGTCGATCTACATACACCTTAAATGAGAAAATAAAATCTATTAAGTTTAATTATAACAACTAACCAATTCAGATACAACCGCACTATAAAGTGTCAGTACCGGTCATGTCAGTAACCAATTACAAAACATTTTCCAATGGAATACTATTCAATCCTTCGTCCTTTCTTTGGTTTAAAAATTTTATTGTATTTAAGACGATTTTTCTAGGTTCCGTTGGTATTTTTTTCGGTATTTTTATGATAAAATCGTTTAAGTCGCGATATATTTTCTTTTTGTTTACATCGGTGACATTCGATGACATTCAACGCCTGATGTCAAACAGTAATCATTGCCAGTAAAATAAATTAGTGTCACTGAAAATCCACAACATGGCGAGGGTCAAATAGTAAGTTGTTAGGCTTTACAGGGCAGTTTTGACATTTTTGTACTAAGTGCTGTGCAAACCGTGTCATGTTTTTGGCCTTATACACCTGGTTACAAAACAAGCAACTGTATGTTGTCACTTGATTTTAATTTGTTTCTCTAAAATAGTCCATCACTTTGCCTTTAGGCCTCATTGTTCTAAACGCACTAAAACTCGTGTATTCACAGTAGGTCAAATATACTAACTAAATTGACGTAGTTTTTAGGGAAAAGGATTCAATCTACAAAAATGTGTCAATAAAACTTCAAACTTCTGTCAAAAGCAAAAGTCAGTCTTTTCAATGACATTGTCAGCCTCCGTAGCTTAGTTGGTAGTGCCCCTGCCTACGAAGCTGGAGGTTCCGGGTTTGTATCCCGGCGAGGGCATTATTTGTGTATTTATTTATCACAAATATTTGTTCCTTGGTCATGGCTATCTATGTATTTAAGTATCTATATGTATATATCTATTAGATATATCGTCGCCTTGTACCCACATCACAAGCCTTAATTGAACTTACCGTGGGACTAGGTCGATTTGTGTAAAGATGTCCAAAAATATTTATTTTTATTTATGTATATTTATTTAATGACAATTTTTTGAGGTGGGTCCTTTTTGCTTAACTACGTCCAAATAAAAAACTGGAATCTGTTCTACGTTAGGGGACACAATTATTTTCCCCACCATAACTACCTGAACCTAACAAAAGATACGGGCCAATCACGAAACATCCAAACTGAGGACAATGCCATAGCCTACTCGTAGCTTCTAATTAGATAGTATTTACAATCACCGCTAAAGCCTTTAAATTTTACCTGCAAGTGCTACCTTAGATAACACGATGAGTAACAAAAGATCTTATGATTTACGAGCAAAGTAACAAAATTACCACATAAATAGGTGCCTGAGCCAGATAACATTAAAATACTTATTTGAAAGTACCATGTTTAAGCAAAAAGGTGTGAAATAACTTTCGTTACGAAAACAACACGAAAAATAATAAAAAGTTTGAAAACACGATATTTGTAAACAAATTTTAAACATAACCAAACATTCTTAAGCGGTAAGTTACCGAGAAATTTCCGTAATTTACCGTAATTTCCATCGATGAGAATTACCGTAATTGCGTAATTTACCGACGGCACATCACTAATTCAGACGTCGATAGGAGTGGAATTGAACGTTGACGCTAACGTCAGACGCCGCGTACAGCATAAAATAGGAGACCACGGCCTTTAATGATATCGGCGTAGATACGCGAGTGTAATGTTAAAGTAGAGCAAAATTATGTTAAGTACCTATTAATTGGACGAAGAAAATGTTCGATGTTGTAGTGATTATGATAAATATTTGTTAATAATATTAAATACCTATTTACCAAATTAATTACCATTGTAGGTAGATACCTAATAGTAGATTTATTTTTATCGTTCTTAATGTCTTCCCCGCTTTACTCTTGTCGGGAATCCAATTTACTCGCAAACTCATAAAAGTGCCTGCTTCCCAAGTTACCCGACACTGATAAAACACGCTGTGCTCCTTCGTAAAGGAAATGCTTAACTACTCGTACTTATTTATCTATTCATTATTTAAACTTTATTTCACAATACAAAATATTAAATTTAGTAGGTACAAAGTACAAATGTGGAACTGGCATTCTCTACCAGTCAACCATTTGGGTTAAACAGAAAGCTTTCGTTTGGTGCAGGATTTAAACTTTATGACTAATAAGTCAATTATTATTTTAAATAAATATGATACTTGTACTTACACAAACTTACATAAAATAAATATAATATAATATATTCTTCGGTTACCGCGAGGATTACTCATGAAATAAAACTATGAAAACGGATAAACTCGCGTATATTAACTAATTTTTCCCCTCACTAGCTCGTAAAGTGCTCGTTTATTCTTTAATACGAACGTGTAAAAACGCATATTATTCACTTGTGTGGCAAAGTAATGACCTTGGTTTTGGAATAACAAAACGTAAAATGCTCATGGAAATTGTTCCATATTAATGATAATTAAATAATTTGTTTGAGAATTTAGTGAAAAATACAAACCTTTATATAATATGATGATTTTAACATATAAATCCTAAAATTCCATAAGTAACAATTGTTTTAGTGAATGATGATAAGATGACTAGATGCAATCACAAAACGCAGAAAATGTCAACGTCAACATTGTCAAAGAATATTATAGGTTATAATCTTTATTTACCGACTCGAACACGCATAAAAATAGTAAACTAAACAACTTTCAAGGTGTTCTGTTATAATTTTGTAAAAATAATGAATGAGAAAGATTTAATAATGCATTGGCGTTGGTGTGCAACTACAGGGTGCTTAGCCAAGATGCCAAGCGCTAGCGCTTAGTAGCGTAACGTAGTTTACCCTCTCTGTCACTCTTTCATATTAGTGCGACAAAGACAGCTGCGATTAACGATGAAGCGCTAGCGATTGGCAACTTGGCTAAGCACCCTGGAATGTGTTAAAATCGTGCTGCGTTTACTTTTTCGTGCTAAGTTTACTGCGACAAAATCTTGCATTAAATACATGATGCATTTGGAAAATTATTATCACTAACCCGATGATGATTGTAATGTGAACAAATAATTACCTTTTTTGAGTTTCCTCGCTATAAGTAGTGAGGGGAAAAGTTTTGTGTTATACACACGGGTGCAAATGTATTTTACTTCTCGTATGTTACAACACTCGCTTCGCTCGTGGTTCAACTATAGAATCCTTTCGCTTGCTCGTGTTTCAATTTCATACTTGCGGGTAAAATACAACTTTGCACCCTTGTATAACAAATAACTATTAACTTCATTCCGACGTTTCGAACACTTTACAGGGTTCGTGGTCTGCGGATGACTCAAATTAGTTAATATATACGCGAGTTTATCCGTTTTCATAGTTTTATTTCATAAATATAATACTTGTACTTACAAAATATAAACATAATACCTACATAATACCTACTTATATAGGTACATAACGCTCTCACGAAATGCTAAGATTAACCCACATTAGGGAAACTTACTAATATCTGGGTAAGGTTAACAGCCACGATGTTTGTGTGCCCAGAAGCATCTGCGGTCATGTGGTGTTCGTCCAATATAGTTCGACGACCTCCATTATTGGATTAAACAATCAAATCAGTATACTATCAGTAGCGTTAAAACTTCTCGATAATAATATAGAGATAATAATCGGTAATATAGATACTATACAGTCCCCATCATTTTCTTTAATAGTAGGTACCTAGTATTTTCATTTATACCACAGATTTTTCGTCTATTTGTGACCTTACAACATCAATGCCAGTTATTTGAATTTGAATTAAGGTCAGTGAGTAAGGTATTTTATTTTGAAGGAAAGTCCGTCATGTGCGTCTTATACTTAACTGTTCTATTAGGGTCGGAAATCAGTTGATAGACGGACTTTGCTGATAAACGGTCTTACCCGCATTGACCTTACACCTACCAAAAATGTTGAGTTTTTTTTTAACCGTATTTGGGAACTTTCGTAGCTAACTTACTACTTACTAATGATTATTTAGTTCATAGTTAGCTTTAACATAAAGTTAGGGTACTTATGACCCATGTAATATTTTAATATAGATAACAGTCATTCATGTTTCAGTGCGCTGAACTGGTACATATTTTATTATACCTAACATTATGTTCCTTATCAAAATGCTAGCTGTACTGTAAGGAATGCCTCTTACAGGAGTTACAGGTAGGGCTGCCAACCAAAAACCACAGATATGCGGGACATTCGCGAATACATTGCGGGACGTGGCTATAAAATGCGGGATGGGAACGATATTAACATTAAACGGAGAAATGTAGATATATATTTTGTATCAGTATTATTTGTGTATAATAGGTTGAGACTGAAGTGCCTTCACAGTCAAACTATATAAAATAGTTTTGTGAGGCTATGAACAATAATTATTTGTATCTTTATTGTGTAATAAATAAATATAAATAAAATTAAAAAAAAATCCTTAATTTCAGATCGGTTCAATTTAGATGCACCTATTGCACCCATCGCAATCATTCATATTTTGGCAGTATACACGTTCAGTGCACGGTCCTCGCGGAGTACTGGTACGGATATCGCGGTACATTCAAAATAACAAGACGAAATTTTAACTATTTTAGTATACCCTGAAAAGCGGGACAACTGGCGTCCCGCGCGAACCCTTTGCGGGACGCATACTTTAGGGCCCCAGAAACGGGACGTCCCGCATATAGCGGGACGGTTGGCAGCCCTAGTTACAGGTAACATTTTACTCCTTTCCAAAACAACACTACTCGTATCTCCCAACTCTCAACCCAACTCTCAAGGCCCCGAATGAAAATAGCTCATAAGCAATAAAAATCAACTTTGTATTCTCGTGGCGTCTCCACGATAATCCGCGGCTGTTTGGGAACAGTAGCCGTACCATGAGCTTCCGCATTATTAACGCGCGTTTACTTTCTATCCATCCTGCTCATACTTGCATATTGGCGCGAGCGAGCCGGATAGAAAGTAAAGGCGCGTTTGTCCGTAAAAACATCCATTTATTTAAATTTAGTCAAAATGCCCGTCGACATCACAACCTAGAATTACCGGAACCAAAACTAGAAATATACAAAAATGGCCTTTACTACAGAGCCATTAAAATTTACAACCACATACCTGCATTATATAAAAGATTCCCAATCAGACTCTGGCTTTACAAATAATTTTAAAAACATCCTGCTAGAAAAATGTTATTACAGTGTGTCTGAATTTTTTGACGATAAATTGTAAATTTTAGAAAGCTGATTTTGATGTTAAGTTTTTTAAATTATATTATAATTTATAAATACAGAAGCTAACTTGTTATCAGTGTTACCACTAGAGAGTTTATTTAGATATAAAGTAGATTAGATATTTGAAAATAAACTGTTAGGTTTAAGGAATTTTTGCTATACCCTTCCAGGGTCCATGTATTGTATAGCTGTAATAATATTATTATGTATACCTACTAAACATTGGATACAAAATAAAGATCCATGTCTCTCTAATAACGTAGCGGTAGCTCATGGTAGGGCTACAGTTCAGCGGCGGAAGTAGCCAATTGTAGCTGTCGAGTGGACCGACCGGCTACAGGCATTGTCTATTGACCCGTATTATGCATTCGTGATCGGCTCCCGGGCCAGATCTATTCTGCAAATGATTAAATGAATACAAATCTATAGTAATATTAGATTGGATTCATGTTTGGTTAGTTCTGGCCATCGCTAATTATTATTTGCGTCCATGATTTGGGCTACAGTTTGAGATAGTTAGTTACTAACCCCCTTATTCATAAACGACTGCTAACTTCCAAAATGTCATAACGGATGTGCTTATCATAGAAAAATTTACTGCGATAGACTCTGGTTGTCATGGGATTCGAACCCGTCTCTTCCGAGTTACCGGCTCAGTGTGCTCCCAATTACACCAGACTACCTTCCGTCGATCACAGTGAATACATAACGATCCTACCTTAGTCTCTAGTGTCTTCTAACTTAGTCAGCTGCTAAGTATTGTTTGTCCCTTTCGCTCTTATACACATATTGGTAAGACCGAAAAGGAAAAACAATACTATGGGTATATTACTAGGGCTAAGCCTCGTATGTGGTCTGGCAGAAAATTACTACTGGAAAATAAACCTTGAAAAGAAAATTCAAATTTCAAATTACACAGACAATTGTGACAGACGTCCTTTCGCGTCTCGTCGTCTTCACAGTTGAGGGGTTTACCGTAAAACAAGATATTGTTACGTTCGTGGGGTGGGTTTTCTATAGAAAATGTATAAATAAGCCACTAATTAAAACTGATACTTTAATTAATAATTAAAAGAACAAACACCAACTAAAACACTAATCACACACTTAATACTGGTCTACTTTTACACTCTCAAACTCGCAGTTAGATTCGCAGTCTTCGCTCTTAATGTTAGCTCTTCGCTGTCTCACTTGAAACTACCCTTTCGGCCGGGTCATGCTGGGCTTTTATACAAGGCACTCAAATCTACAAAGTACGAGAAGATTCGACTCTAGAAAGTTCCCGAGTTAGGTGCGCGAACATTCTAGAGTATCGCTGTCTCTTTCTACAGGTTTCTCGTTCACATCCTTCCAGAATGTTCTCTCGTGCTGTCTCTATCTAATAGTGCTTTCTCTTTCACTCCTATTGGAAATTTAGCTATATACCGATTTGTACTTGAGAGGCCCGAAAGGGGTGCTGAAAACGCCTGAAAACGGGTTTTCAGGTTATTGCGCCATCCGATAGAGGGTATCCTGAAACGGCCTGAAAACATGTTTAGGGCGCCTGAAAACGACGGTATCTGGGGTGTAATTTTGATTTTGTAGTATGTGAAAGAGGACCTTCTGAAACGGCCTGAAAACGCATTTCAGCCTGCTGAAAACGCTTCTAACGTGTCTAAAATCACATTTATAGTTTTTATCATGCCACCGGCGTAACAATATGTTACACACAAAGGGTTAGGTACATAATCATTGGATTTATCATAGCTTTAGACAGCCGGTGTTTAAATT